>JAWPHD010001208.1:0-270000 GCA_037043455.1 Cyrtodaria siliqua
GTTTTCAACTGTTTTTATAATTACTAATATATTAAGACGTGTTAACATAGTTTTAGAATTTATTCTCCATCAAAATGATTAACATCTAAATATTCGATTATTGAATAAAATCGGCCTGATGCTAATCAAGCATGATCAACTCACTTTTAAAAAAATTACTGATTGCAAAATCAGATATCGGTATATTGATGACGCTTACCTTAAAAAAAAATATATACACAAACAAAATACCATTTTTTTCTGTTTATGCATACTTTTCGAAGATATCAGTGCTACTACCACTACGTTGACTTGGTGTGTGATTTATCTGTTTACTTTTGTCTATGATATAAGCGGAATGTATTATTTGTTTCGCTTTTGACCGCTAAATTCGATGTTAAAACCTCGATGACTTTGTCTATGTGTCGTTTTGTATCGATTCACGTGGAAATACTTTCCATATAATTATCAAAGTGCCAAACTAACGATTTACCGATGCATCGACGAAATCGATCCAGCTCTAACATGTTGTAATACAAATAATACGTTTAATTTCAAAGTTTCGTATTTTATTTTGACAGGAAGAAGGAGGCTGTTCATCTGATGAACTGGAACTGATATTGATGAAAAAATGGAAAATCGCAGAGAAAAATACCAGATATTCAATCCTCACGAGGTGTAAAGTAAGAGTTTGTCAATTTTTAAAGTATTTCTGTAATCAGTGTCGGCTTTTGTTGTGTTGCCTGCATAGCATGGCAGACACTTATGGATCATTTTGTCGTTCGTCGTCTGTCGTCGTCTATCTCCGTCGTCCGTCACACTTTAACCTACAACATAACTTCGGCCAATACTTGAAAATTATTCGACATATTCATAAAACTTCACACACACTTCATCTTAATCTAATAAATACTGTTACACATGTCCAATAACTCTGACTTTCATTGTGATAGAGTTATACCTCCTTTCATAAAACTTTGACCTGCAACCTAACTAAGCGCATAACTAGCCATAACTAAAGAAGTATTTGGCCTAAGTTCATGAAACTTCACACATACATTCATTTTACCACACAGAATATTGTTACCCATGACCAATTACTCTGACTTTCATATTGATAATATTTTAACAACCTAACCAAGCTCATAACTGGCCATAACTTAAGAAGTATTTAACCTATATGTTCATAAAACTTCACACACATATGTACCTTACCACACAGAATATTGTTACTCATGACCAATAACTCTGGCTTTCATTTCAGATGAGTTATGCCCATTTCAATGAAACATTTACCTGCAACTAAACAAGCTCATAACTGGCCATAATTTGAAAATTATTTGACCTATGTTCATGAAACTTCTCACAAATATTCATCTTAACTGAAGGAATGTCGTTATGCTACACATGTCCAACAATTCTTGACGTTCATTTCAGCGGAGTTATGCCCCGCTTCACAACACTTTAACCTGCAACCTAACCAAGCACATAACTGGTCTTAACTTGAAAAGTATGTGACCTATGTTCATGAATCTTCACACGTATTCGTCTTAACTGAAGGAATGTAGTTACACAAGTCCAATAACTCTGACTTTCATTTTGGCAGAGTTATGCCACCTTTTCATAAAATGTTACCTTTGCAAAATGTTATTACCGTAACCCTGATCTTTTTTCCAAATATAAAAGTAATTTAAGAACTCCTCTGGCAGACTGCGACAAGGACTATCACAACATAACTTCTATTGTGATGTGATTTACAAACTTCGTAAGATCCTTGGTCATTATCACTTTCATACTATCTTTGTTAACTTATATTTTGCAAACGCACTGCATGCTTGGTGGTGGACCCATTTACAGTTCCCACTATGCTTTCCTTTTTAATAGTTCGATGACCGGACATGCTGTGGACCCTATGATGACGTTTACCTAAGCCCAAAAGGACGGTGACGTTTGATGTTTGTCTGCCATCTTGTTTTGTCCTCAATAATTTATTTTCTTGTTGCTCCGGCTTTTGCCCAGGCAGTGTGTTGTTTGTTTGTGGCTTTCTTTATTTACACTGTCCAGTTTTAATGGGATGACAGTAGGGTAAGTGTGAGGTTTGGTGCATCAGAGAACCTGATCTAAACCTCATGCGGCCTTTTTTGCCACTGACCGTTCCAACGCGGTAGCCCTATTGTCAACCCGTTTTGTGTTTGTGACGTCATATGCCATTGTTCCTTGTTAACATTGCCATTCATGTCTGTTCTTTTGCGTGGATTTGGGTTACTGTGTTCTGTGAAAGTTGCATTTCCAGTTAGACTTTTATACTTAATGTTAACCTGCAACCTAACCTAGCTCATAACTTGGCAAAATATTGACCTATTGTCATGAAACTTAATACAGTTCTTCCTTATTAAATAGCCAATTCAGATGTATGCCCTTTTTCATAAACTTTAATTGAATTGCTCCCCATGTCTTCAAACTTTATAGTTAGATTGTACTTGGCCAAATAAGCAGACGGCAGGCGGCACAAGTGTTCCGTGAACCCTTCACGTTTTATTTGAAAATCAATCCATGTCATTATTATTTTATAGTACTTCTTGACTAATATAGAGCATTAATGGGTATTCGAGTATGATTCAGTTACTCAACTCGTAGTTTTAGTTGATTACCCACAAGGGTGTTTTCTTAGATTGCAGTATCCACACTGTAGGTTTGTTGTTGATTTTTGTTCAGTCAATTCAATATATATGCCAGAATACACAATTCGTAATTTTTGGAACTTTTTAATAATTTAAAAGTAACAAACTCAGTCTGTCTGACTTGAGTAAACCATAACAATGTTTTGTGGCAAAAGGACAAAACAGGAAGACATACGGCAATTATTTATCAAAATCGTTATTTACCTCAGAAGGTAATAACAAAACAACAAGTATAATTTTGCATGAATTATGCATTATCGAAGGGCGAGTACAAAATAAGTAAGAACGAATGGTATTTTCAAACTACTAGTCCTACAGGGCGAGTTAGTTATGAAATAGTTTACACCACCGCTGGCTTGGATTTATTTGAGTATCTAATGTTTATTCACATTGTTTTCTGAACATTTCTTTCAGTCGACCAGAGTGCGCTTTGACTAGTAAAAAGAAGGATGTCACCAGACTTGTGATAACATATGTTCATTCCAGGCTCCATATCAAGCTGCCACAATATTGCTTCTTCAAAAATGAAAGAGCTACTCCATAACGACATAACCAAGTTAGTTGCTGCGGAAGTTAATGCCAAAACCGCTCATCTAACAGCAGAGGTATCCGCGATGAAGTCTGTTAACGATGAAATACAAAGTCAGATTCTAGATCTGCAGGAAAACCAAGATGCCATTGAAAATACTGTCGGAGATCGTGCGTACGTATTGGAAATTTCACAGAGAGTGATAATGAAGACAACGAGTCAATCGTGATGAAGGTTGCCGAGCAGGCCAATGTTAAAATTAGCACGGCGGACATCGATGGGGTTCATCGAGTAGGCAGGCCGGATGTCAACAAAACGCGACCTAGGGAAATAATAGTTAAATTTACATCCCATCGTTAACGAACCGCGTTTCTGAAGGTAAGAAAGACATTGAGAGAGAAGAACATTAATGTCTACCTAAACGAAAACTTAACCAGAAAACGGAAGTCTCTTGCATATGAGTGCCATCAGTTAAGAAAGAACAAAGATAGTGGCGTCCAGAGCACCTGGTAGTTTGACGGAAACATTTACATGAAGGACAAGAATAAAAGGACGGTGCGCATGAAGAACATAGCGACTTGAACATTTTTCAACCGAAAGTGTGGCGTCTGCGTCTAAAAGCGCAATTTGATGGATAAATGCTCGATACTTAAAGAATGTATATAATTTATATAAATTGAAAATTAATAACTAGGTGAGCATTTGGGCAAATGTGTGGATACACATTATGTTATGAATATTTACGTGTATAAGTAAGATATCGCTATTGTTTAACACTATCCAACGTATATTTGACTCTGGTTACGTAGGCGGGATCTTGTAGGTAGGGGCAGTCCCAGTCGCTTGAGCCCGTCTTTGTCATCTGTGTTTAACGTTGTGTATTTACCAACCCAAATCTTGAACAAAACATGTATCTCTCTATATGTATACCAAAAGGTTATAACAATTTGTATAACTAAAACGTAGTGCATTATTTGCATTCATGTTGCATTTCAGTAGCTCTGACCAGAAAACAGTGTTTGTGCTTGATAAGCAGGCGTGCCTTTAAATGTGTATTATGTATATGTATAAATTCCATATAAACATATCCCAGATAATGAGTGATGTTCTGTCCTTCATGAAAACCGATAGTTATGTTTCTCATGGGTGGGAACTACTTCAAATTTAGAGAACGTTTTGAAGAGTCATCTTAAAAGTAACACATCTGGTACCAAATGATACTTTAAATATGCGCAAGCCTGAAAGCATAACTGGCGATGCAACACACATTTAATTAGCATGATTAGAGCATTCTCTGAATCCTTCAAACTCGTTTCGCGCTCGCTTTACATCAGTGTGGTAAAGCTGTAATGGAAAACAAATCCATAGAGTTCAATTTCATACTTAATATTAGGTTTATTTTAAACATGCACAGTTGTTACATAGTTCCATATAAAAAATCATGTTTCCTTAAAATAAAATCTATTTAGTGAAGGACCTTGTCAAACTTGACCCTTTTTAAAAAGAGACTGGACAGATACATAGGAATCCCAAAAACCTGACTTACTGTTACTCTCGAATAGATTCGTATGGTTCTGTAACGATTCCGATACGCCGGATCATCTGGTTTACCTCCCCATCCGAAGGATGAGGCTACGGTAAAATGTGTTGCCTCGCAAATTGAAAAAAACTTAATCGTTAATATTAATTATGTTTTGTCGATCATCATGCCAGTTTGCTACGGAGAGGTGATTTGCTTGCAAATAATCCTCAGGCCCAGCATTCTCGGAGAGGCGATGCAAAACATTGAACGTTTTTGGAAATTGAACAAAACTATTGTTTGTTTTGTCGATCCTCAAGCCAGTTTGTTGCGGAGAGGTGATTTGCTTGCAAATAATCCTCAGGCAGAAAACTCTAGGAGAGGTGATGCGAAACATTGAACATTTTTGGAAATTGAACAAAATTATTATTTGTTTTGTCGATTCTCATGCCAGTTTGTTGTGGAGAGGTGATTTGCTTGCAAATAAACCTCAGGCCCAGCACACAAGGAGAGGTGATGTAAAACATTGGGATTTGTCGTTCATCGACATAAATCCTTTTATTTAAGTGGGATTGATAATTTTCATAAACAATTTTGGCAACCCTGCTTATTGTGTGTTTGGCTGCCCTGTTTTTGGTTTATTAATGAGTGTGTAAATCGTACGCTACACCAATTATTATTTCTTTTTATAGGGCGGCCATTTTCGGCAGGTGGTATTTGTAAATTGAAAACTTTAGCATGTGTCGTGTTCATTTATGAAAAATAACCCTCCCTCCCATACCCTCATTTTATTACCTATGCATATTATTGTTCTGTTTTGCTTTGCCAGTTTTATATACATTTCAGTTACATTACTCGAGAAATGGCGGTTTGGGCACAGCGTATCCTAATACAGATGTGAAGTCCTAAGAATATTAATCCTACTGTCGTGGCTTCAGCGGCAGATATTCCACAGGGTTGGCAGTACGTCGCGATCACAGCAGTGTGTAGTAATTATTTTAAGAGAACATTTGAAGGAAAGCAACTAAATTTTAAATATCTGGCTTTGTGAACATCTGGTCTCAGGGTTCATTGAGTACAGTTTTCATTCACTTCAAAAGTTGGTCGGAGCTATGGCCATTTTTCAAATTGTTATAAATATCGTGACTGCACATTTGTCATGCACATTATGTTTCTTGTTATATTATGCTGAAGCCATGGCCTTGTTATTCCAATAAATATAAACTAAGTTCAGTATTGAGTCTCTTTCATAGCCCATCTTCAATAATTACAATTTTTAAAAATTAAACAAAAACTTATTTGTTAACCTTGCCTGTCCGATGAAAATGTAAACTAGGTGGTCCTGTGTTTCGGGGTATATTCTCTGAGCATGTTAAAGAAGCGAATGAATATTATCGATAATAAGAGTACCGTAGGTGGGATGTATCCTGAATTCATATGTTTCATTTCACTCTCTCTTAAGCGACTCTAAATAACCTATAGTAATACTATGTGTTTTTGAACCATAAAGCAACAACTCAGATCCTAATACCAGTTTGTCCTCCGGCCTAGCACACAGGGAGAGGTGATAGAAAATATTTATCTTTTGAAAATTAAATAAAATTTTCAAAACCATATTTATCTAAATAATAATATTAGTAGATCACGGGATCCCGGATTCCTGTTTCAGTCCACCCTCTCCGTGGCAGCTTTATCTATCTATATATCTACTGATACTGCAGCACCCCCTCACGGGGATTATGTGCAGGTGCGCGTCTGTGCAGTGCGAGTAGTTAAAAGAAAGATGAAATAGTTTTAAAATCAACTGAGAGTGAGATAAAGGTAGGATAGTGTTATAATGTTAAAAGTCTGGAGAAGACAAAGTGATTTTTAAAAGTAAGAACAAAACAAAGCTTTTTGTCTATGGCACGGATTGAGTGACTGAGCCCACTGCCAGTTTGAATGGGTTCAAGTCTGGCAGCATTGCAATGTCGACTGGTAGTCTATTCCACTGTACGATTGCAAGGGGAAAGAACGAATACTTGTAATAATTAGCAGTAGCGTGTATTTGTCTAAAGGCAAGAGGGTGGGATTGTCGGGGAATTCTCATGGGCTGTATGACATATGGGGCATGGGTACAGCAACAAGGCAGTGGACTATTTTGAAAAAGAGACATAACCTGGCATCTGATCGGCTGTTTTCATGGGACCTTCATCCTAATTTACCTAGCATGTCAGTGACACTGGCGTATTGGAAATAGTTATTTACGGTCCATCGGGCTGCTCTTCTTTGGACCATTTCTATTTTATCTATGTTGGTCTTTGTATGGGGGCTCCAGACAGGGGAAGAATACTCAAGAAGGGGGCGCACTAGTGTTCTGTAGACGACCTCTTTTATACATGTAATATTTTACCTTATATTCCACTTTACAAACTCCAGTGTCCTGTTTGCAGATATGGTTGTTCTACAGATGTGGTTGTTCCGTGATAGAGTGTTGCTTATGTCCACTCCAAGGTATTTCGAACTTTCTACGGTTTCTAGAATATGATCATATAGGGTGTACTGGGACGGGATGGGTTTTCATGATAGTGTTATTTGTATGATAGTCCTCTTACTTGGATGAAACTCCATGTCCCATCTTGTTTCCCAATTTTCTTACCGTCTCAAGTCTTGGAGAGAGGATACTGCCAGATAAACAGCTGTGTCATTGGCAAAGAGTCTTACCTTGGATTTAATAGTGTCTGGTAGGTCGTTTATATAGACCAGGAATAGGATGGGTTCGAGTACTGATCCATGTGGTACTCCGGATGTTACTGGGACTTTCATGGATATGTCATTATCGAGGACTACACTTTGTGTACGATTTGATAAGAATGCTCTGATCCATTGGAGGATGTGACCCCTGATACCATATTGGTGTAGTCTAAGAAGAAGTTTCTCATGGCTTACCTTGTCGAAGGCCCTGCTGAAGTCCAGTAGGACAAAGTCAGTTTGTCGGCCATGTATGGTGTTTCGGGATATTTCAGCATGATAAGTCGGGTCTCGCATGAGCGCTTGGCCCTGGATCCATGTTGGAGATCATACAGGGTGTTGTTTGCATCCAGCTGAGTAACTTAGTTTGTTGTAACAATATGCTCCAGTACCTTACACAGTACACAAGTTAAGGATATGGGCCTGTAGTAAGGGGCTAAGCTTTTGTCACCTTTTTTGAATACTGGGCATACGTTGGCATCTTTCCAGTCCTTGGGTACTCTACCAGTGTCTAGGGATCGCTGAAATATTACCTGTATCATTGGTGCAATAGCTTCTCGGAGTTTTTGTAGCACAAGTGGCTTTAGTTTGTCCGTTCCGCTAGCTTTGTGTGGTTTAAGGTCCTTGAGAGGTTTTAGAATTCCATTCTCAGATACCGTGATATTTGGCATAGTGGGGTGGTTCGACATGTTTGTAGCTGACACTGTTGACGGGTTAAGCTTACCTTTGTCTAGTTGTTCTCGTACTTCCATTTGGGCCAGTTGGCTGAGGTTAAGTGGAGATTTAGGCGAAAACACTGACTGGAATTGTTCATTCATTATATCTGCCTTTTCTGCATTATCAGTAAATAACTTACCTTCTTTCTTGAATCCTGTTTAGCATTGTTCATAAGGGAGTACATCTTCTTCATGGAGTATGGGGATTTTCCTGTGTTTGGGGTTTCCTCGGTATTGTAAATTCCAAGTACTTCATTGATGTACCGGTCATGTGCCTGTTTTATTTTGTTTCTTAACAGGTGTTTCATGTCAAGGAATTCCTGTCTGACTCGAGGAGTCCTGTTTGTTTTGTATGTTTGGAAGAGACTGTCTCGCTTTCTTATGTACTTTCTGGTTTCTTGAGTCATCCATGGCAAAGACGGCCTACTGCTTATTGTCTTTTTGGGTACATATTTATCAATACCTGATAATAGGGCAGTTTTGAGCTCTGTCCAGAGCTTGTCTATGGATTTTGCCTCATGATTTTCCATGAATGACATCTGGAAATCCTTCATGTGTTCTGAGAAAGACTCCAAGTCTGCTCTTTTGTACATGTTCAATTCTCTCGGTATAATTTTATTTACCTACGGTTTTATGTTTATCTCAGCGTACACCGTGTCATGGTCTGCTATACCCGGTAGGATATCAACTGACAAGAGTGGGGTTGTTCGTGAAAAATAGGTCTAGGATGTTGTCATTGTTTGTTGGCTCAATTACCATTTGGGTTAAGTTGGACTCTTCTATTATATCAGTGAAACTGCTATACAAGGCAGTGTTCTTACAGTCAGTTTTGATGCATGGATTGTTGTCGTCCCATGTGAATTTGGGGAAGTTGAAGTCACCTAGGAGCCATATGCGTCCGTTTGCCTGGTTTACCTAGTCTAGGGATAGTTTCAGCTGGTCACAACTTGCAGAGTCCGACTCGTGTGGTCGATAGTATGTTCCAGTGTGTAGTGGTTTAGAGCCTATCATCTCTAATTTGACACAGAGCAGCCCACAGTCAGTTTCCAACTGCTGTTCTCTATGGGACATGTACTTCTTATCTTTACTGTTTATATACTGCAGGTTGATATTCATGACTTTGAGGATGGCATGTTTAATTTTAGGTCTATAGTTTCTATTAGTATTTGCGGTGCCCTTATTTCGATCAGACGTCTGATTTGTCTGGGAGAGTGGAGAGAAACCGTTTGAGGATTCAAACGCTGATAGGGTGGCACTTGACACCAAAACTGAGTGATTTGGGGAGCCACAGGTCAGGCAGTCCCTTGAGAAGTCTGAGTTATTACAATGGAACTCATATGTTTTGTCTCTCATGCCCTGGCACACAGGATGGAACGCCACTGTGACAGTGGTTCCATCCTGTGTGCCAGGACATGGGAGACGAGTCTGTGAGCATTTTTCACATAGTATACCTCGCTCGTCCACCTCCAGAATACACAGTCCGCATGACGCTGGGGCAGAGTCATTGTTGGGATATAACAGACATGACGTGTACAAAGGCACATAAATATCGTAATTTAAGTGTACTACCTGTCAGTGACATGCTGTAAACAGTATTCGTTCGGGACACTTACATCATTGATATTGGGTAAAGTCAAATTTAAAATGGCCGCCTACATCAAACAGTAGGGGTAAAAAGCGTGAAATTTTTATTTAATTTAAGATCTTTCTTGATCAAAATATGTCGGTGAAATTTCACATACAGATACCTAAAGGCTTAGGCAGTATGAGAAATGTTATCAAAATTAAAATAAATGCAGGTCCAGCACACAAAGACAGGTAATGCAAACAATTTATAAATTTTGGAATATTAAACAGAACTATCATTTGTTTTTTCGGCACTTCTCTATCCATCAAATGGGGCATAAACTGGGAGAAGTGATTTGTTTTCAAATCTCCAGACCCAGCACATCTCTTGACCCAGCACTTAAGATGATACAAAACATTTACCAATTTTGTAAAATTTAAACTATCGTTCATTTTGTCGGTACTTGTTCGTTTGCCTCATTCGGAGTCTGTCTTCTGAAAATAATTAGAGAATAAAAGAACCCTATACAAATTAATGGAAACTGTTCCAGAACTCACATGCATCATTCTCCTCCTTTCTTAAATCACCGAGGCAAAGGGTTAATGAGCTGTAAAATAACATGCAATTGTTTTGTCGATTCTCATGATTTATCGTGAATCGTAACTTAGAATCAAAAGATAGCGATATATAATGTCTTCTTTTGCAACATAATGATATGAGAATGTGAAATATATGACTTATAGCAGTTAAGTAAAGTGAATGTGAACGATTATGTTTAAACAATGGCGATTACACCTAGTCTCTAGGTAGAAAACTTGATTTTGAAAGACTTGTCATAATACTTTGTCTTGAATACATCTTGTATACACTTTTTTTTAACTGGTCATAGATAAATCCTTATCAACATGTTTAGCTCTGTAAACATGTTTAGAGACTAAACACATACCTGTTATGCGTTTAGGTTCTGAACACTTTCTTAAACATGGTTAGGTTGTACGCGTGTATATATTATAAACATATACATTTTACATTACATAAATAACGTTTAGGTGTGATGTATCCTGAATTCATACGTATCATTCCACTCTCTCTAGGCGACTCTAAATGGCCTATAATAATAATATGACTTTATGAAACATAAAACAATAACTGAGTTGGTGTGTTGATCCTAATGCCAGTTTGTAGTGGATGGGTGATTTGTTTCCATGTACATGTACAAACAAATTCATCAGGCCTAGCACAAAGAGGGAGGTGATACAAAACATTTACGATGTTGACAACCTGTTAAAATCTCAAACCTTGTTCGAATTCTGGGAAATGTAATTTATTTTTCAAATAAACATGTCTATTATTAAACATCCACAAGGAAATAATTACTCTGCTGTATACTAACACCGGGTCAAAGGTCAACGTTATTTTTACCGCTTTCAATTGCAAACCCTGTCTACTTTCGCTTCTGAAATGTATACCAAAACCCTGCAAAAACCTGATGAGCTGCATTTTCAAATATCAGTGACAGATCTGTCCAGATTACAGTTACAGCCTAAAAATAAAGGAAACTGCACTAAACGTATTTTTAAATAAAAAATATTTAATACAGAACTACTTTCGAATGCACCAGCCGAGCACATCTGGTTGATTTAGTGCATTTATACCATGGATAAAATTCTATTCAGATGCTCGCGGAGTGAAAATATAGAGACTAGCTACAAAACAAAGTTTTCATTTTAGGGATTTAGGAACTTAAGTTAAATACTTATTTAAATTGAACAATAATGTTTTGATAAATTCTTTATCTGAAAATAAGAAGGAGTAATGATAGTGTTATATATATATAAGCTGGTAAATACAACTTTAGCTAGTATTGTTTTATATAAGATCACATGCAATGCAATCGAGGGAGTTTTAGTTTTAATTTATAGCTATAACATATAAAATGCGTAATAAACTTTCAATTAATTTGAAGTTGTTTGTTTGTGTAAACGTATATTGAAAATAAAGAAATGCTCGTGATTAACTGATAGCCCACTTTTCAATATTTCTTATGCAAATATAACTCTAGGTCTAAAACAAAAAGTGCGAACATTATCTGCGAAAGTATCTCCTTATGCTTTAATGCAACTGATATATCAACAAAAACAGAACATGATCCACATTGTTTAACACAACTTTTAACGATATCAAACATGGAATAATTCTAAGCATGTTGCCATTAATACATAATTTGTATTATTTTAACAAAAGTGCATTTCTATTAATAGAATCGAACGCTTTTTTAAGGTCTATGAATTAAGAAATAATGTTAGTTAGGAGTTCGGATGCGTAGTAATTAAATCACGAGTGCGTTAGCACGAGTGATTTAATTTCTCGCATCCGAAAGACTAACTGTATTTTATTCACCGATTAAATACAGGTTCGTATTTATTATTTCAATTCTAACACAACAATTACCCCATTGTTTACGCTATTGTTGGGGCACTATATATTATCTCGGAGGTCAAGGTAATCAGGCTGCTATGTGTACAGGCTGTTCCATTGGGCGCCCCCGCATGCAAAGTTCTGCGTTTCAATGCACTAGTTTTCACGTGACAAACAATTAAGTCATTGCTTACGTCATTTAGCTTGCGCTGTCAAATGTTCTCACATTGTTCAAGATGCTTATTAATGATATATGTACATGTGCATATGATGGGTTTATTTCGGGGGTGTGCACGGTTTGGGAGAATGGCAATTTTGTTGTAATTAACATTTCATTAAAATTACTGTTCAGTTTGTCTTCGTGACGTATATTTACCAATGTAACGTGGCGCTTCCAACGGATAAAATATACGCAGAGAATTAATGTAATAGCTGTGTTTTATCGTAGAATAACATACAGCTGTCTCCCTTCTTTGTGTATATGGAAGACTGCAGAGGTCGTGTTAGAATGCACAATAAAGCCTACCTTTACCATTTAATATGTTTTCAATGATGTTTTGTACTATAAACCCATCATCTATCGCAGATTTACCTTTTCTGAATCCAAACTGAGCATCAGGTATTTTATTATTTCTGTCACAATTTATCAATTCGTTTATTCAAGACGCTTTAAAACAGTTTGCCTGTGCTGCTGACCAGGGTTATCCATCTGTAATTATTCACACAACTTTGTTTTCCCTTTTTATGTTATGCCGTTAAAAAGAAACTTGAGTCCACTCGTACTCATATTACACTAAATCAACCGGATGTGTTTGCCTGGTGCAGTCAAAAGGAGTTCTATATAAACGAGTGCCAATCTTTTTTTTTCCTTAAAATATGTTTAGTACAGTGCCCCCCCCCCCCCCCCCCCCCCCCCCCACGGCACCAACACCCCCCTCCCACCCCCACTCCACACCGATTTCCTTGTTGCTGTTTAATAGCAGACATGTTTATTTGCATGATAAAGTATGTTTATCCGAATTCTAATGAGTTTTGAGTTTTTAACAGGTTCTCAACATCCTAACTTTACTATGGAAGGGACATGGAGACTCATTTACGATAGTATAACCTTAACTGCTGTCTCTACTTCCGGTAAAGTTATAGGCATGTCTAATTCTTGAACATTATCGTCAACATTATGATTTTTATTGAACGATTCTATTTCGTCGTTTTTCGAGGTTTTTATATCCTTAAATAAGTCGCAAAAGTATTCAAACTCATCTAAACTGATATCAGTATTGTTTTGTGTTTTGCTTTTTCTAGTAAAAAGTTTCCAAAAATCACGTTGTTTTGAATGACGTATCTGTTCCAATTCTTTCATTTGCTTATATCTGTATGCGCATTATTTTTCTATACTTTTGATTTATAACTCTTTTTGATCAGCAAGTGTAGTTGAACATAAATAACACCTCTTTTTTGCAGTTGCTTAGCCTGATGACAATGATCATCAAACCATTTTTTTGTATCCGACTGAAACCCATTGTTGACTGTTGTGCATTTTCTTTTCAAATAAGGGGTCACCAATATCTTTCATTATACTTGTAAAACTCGAGAACACGTTATTAATACTATCTTGTACATAAACATTTATATCGTTTAAATTTGTTGTGAAGATTGGTAACTTGCCAATAATCCTATTACGAGATATCTCTTTATTACATGTATGAGGTTCATGCGATTTACATGAGATGTGTTCGCGAGCACATGGATTACTATTAAACGATAACTTTTTTCAACAAGAGATAATCGATAACAATACACATGTTTCTATGGAAGAGCATTAACGCAAAACATCCAGACATGTATAGTGTGCACAGTATGCAGACGTCTGTATCTATTCGAACGTACATTTGTGCTCACAAGGTCACACTACAGATACATACGAGTGACGAACCTAGTAATGAAGTTGTGCTAATACAAAGTAAACATAGGCATATAAAACGCATATTAAACACATACGTATGTATATACATATACATACAATGATACAGACATACGTACGAACGTCCATGTGTTCGTACATGTGTTCTCACATAGTCATGCTTTATACTTCTGGCTGCTAGCTTCTTTGCGTGATAAAACATCCGGCTGCCATCTTCAGAGAGGTTCGGATATGTCCATCATTTTCCGAGAAACGGTCATCAGGTGCGAAATCATATATAGATGCATTTATGTGACTTGTAAACCTGGGCATGTTAACTTGAGACATGTCAAAATGAGATGTATATTTGTAGTCTGTCAATCTGAAGCAGCGTATTTAAATGTAGATATGTGCATTGTAATCGTCTCGTGTTTACATATGTTGGTTTACAAGCCTAAAGTTTACATGTGTTGGGTTACACGAGTACACGTGGACATTATAAAAGGCTGGAGTTGACATGTGTTGGTTTACAAATGTACATGTGTACACTATACATGTCTGGATTGTTTGCGTTAATGCTCTTCATATATTTCTATTGACGTAGGTATGTGAGCCTACACTATGTTTGCTCGAGCGAAGTATATAGTTTTGTAACCGATTAATAGTATCCTTTGCATCGGTTATAAATTACTAATAGTATGTAATAATCTAACGTATTTGAAACGACGTGGTAAATACGTCCGCTGACGAGGGAGCGTACCGATCGATATGTGAGATTGTTTACAACGACCCAATATAAGACACCTATAGTTCATGATTGGTACTTTATAAGAGTTATAAAATTGTATTATGGTATTTTAGTCTAAATATTTATAGCACACTTTAAAAAACGCTATCTCCTTTGTGATTGTAAAGTAAGTATATTTTCTATTTGTCCGATGAGAGTGTATGATCAAGTTGTATATCAAGAAGTTTATGTGAGATAGTGGATTTGATTATTTCGTTTTCGATGTGTACTAACAGAAGATAGAATGACAAAGTGTCGGAAAAACAGGACAGACTAAATAAGACCTCAGATCATAATTTGATGATTTTTGTTAAAAATGGCAGACTTCAACACTCAGCTAGCCCACATATAAGGAATAGTTCATAATAATGTTGGTTATCATATTACTGAGAGAGCAGAATCCAGTAAGAAACGCTCTTGAAAAAGTCCTTTAGTTTTAAATTTACGCTTTTAACCCGAGTGATCCGTTACATGTACTACCTAATGTATTTCTAATAAATTCAGGGTAATGAGCGTACACAAGTACAGATTCACCAAAACAGTTATAATTAGATCGTTTTTCGCAGACAGCATTATACTCTGGAATACCTTACCCCAGCACGTAGTAGACTGCACCACACTGAACAGCTAAGTATATTATTTATAACACTTAGGGGTCATAGCATGAAACTCAGGAAGGAATACAGTCGCACTGATATTATGAGGTCATGAGACACTTATTCGGGTAAAAGGAACGCCCATAGGGAATAGCACGTTTAGGCACCCAGCATATCTTCCTTCAAGAGGACTTTGAGAGCTGAGCTAAACTGAGACGGCTTAACCATCAAGTATACCAAGTAAGTAAGCATGGCGACTAAATGCGAGAGAACAATGTTCAACAATGAACAGCAAAATAAGCGACAGAACTGCAAACTTCATTATCATATTTTCTACATCTTTTTTAATCAGGTCAATATATTACGCGTAGTAAACCCAAGATATGCGCCCATGAGATAGTTCTATAAACCGGCTAGCATGGTTTCAAATCTATTTTTTCAGGAATACAGCGTCACCTAGTGGAATCAAGACGAAAACGTGAATAATAATTCAAATGATTTTTTGAAAAAATATGTCCAAGATTTTGCAGATGAAAGGCATCTTTAATGTACGAGCACATGTATATCATGTACACGCATTGGATTTACAAAACCCGTTGTATATAAGTTTCTGCACAATCTTCATGTTTGTTTGCATTATGCTTTAACATACACTAGACGACACTTGTTAGTAATCCAGTTACACGTTTAAGCGAAATGTACAGTTATTATAAAAAGTTGTATGAAACATATCGCTCAGATTCATCAAATATAATCAATATCGCTCAGATTCATCAAATATAATTGAATTGCATGTTGTTTAACAGCTCATCAACATAGTATAGGTTATTTAGAGCCGCTCCAGAGAGAGGGGAAGGATACATAGGACTATTATCGAATAGATTCTTATGGTTCTTTAACGTGCTCGGAGGATGAACCGCCCGGTTTAGATCCCCATCCGACGGACGGGGCTAAGGGAAAGTGTCTTCCCCAAGAACACACCGACGGAACTCAGTGGCACCACGGAGGATTGAACCCGGGGCCTCCGGTTACAAATCCGCCGCGCTACCGACTGCGCCACGCCAGCCCTCTCATCAAATGTAATCAATATCGCTCAGATGTATTATCATCAAATATAATCAATATCGCTCAGATCAGGGAGTAAGTATACTTACTGCTCAGATTCATCAAATATAATCAATATCGCTCAGTCCAGGGAGTAAGTATACTTGTATACTTACTGCTCATATTCATCAAATATAATCAATATCGCTCAGTCCAGGGAGTAAGTATACTTACTGCTCATATTCATCAAATATAATCAATATCGCTCAGTCCAGGGAGTAAGTATACTTGTATACTTACTGCTCATATTCATCAAATATAATCAATATCGCTCAGTCCAGGGAGTAAGTATACTTGTATACTTACTGCTCATATTCATCAAATATAATCAATATCGCTCAGTCCAGGGAGTAAGTATACTTGTATACTTACTGCTCATATTCATCAAATATAATCAATATCGCTCAGATCAGGGAGTAAGTATACTTACTGCTCAGAATTATCAAATATAATCAATATCGCCCAGATTCATCAAATATAATCAATTCGATAATCGTAGTTTATATTACACCTTATCATCCCTTATTGTTTAAATAGTTTTATCTTTATATATTTACATTAATTTTTAATTAATACTTCGTTTCTTTTTTTTCATCAATTTGTGCGCACAATATGACCTATTTATGTGTCGACGTGCCGTAAAACACCATTCATTCAATCATTCAATTCGATAATCGGATTACATTCAGTCGCCGCTTTGAAGAACACGTCACAATGTGAGCAATGATGATGAAAACTACATGTTTTAGTAGCATTTAGAATAGGATAAGTGTGGTCTAGTGTATATTAAATCCCTTTGACTGTAACCAGGATGGTAAAGTCGGTATGGTAAAGACGCTGAGTTTGAAACCTTCTCGCCTAAGCTTTCACGTCTGCGCATTACGACGTGGTCCCGCTGTAATCCCATTAAGAGATGGAAAATCTTATATTAACAAGATTTTATGAAGGATATGTTGACAATAAAACATGTTTAAAAAGTTTTTTTAAAGAAAAAAAGCGATAACCTGTTTAAAAATACCTATTAAATGTTTTAGTTGTAAAATATGCAAACATTTTAAGCCGAAATTAAGGTTTTATTTTATATCCATGCCAACCTCGTTTTTACTTCTTGGAGAAGGGGTTTGATGGGATATGAAAGTTAATAATCGGACCACGTAATGGGGTTCGAATCCAACTCGGAAATCGACTTGCAATGGAGAGAATGTCGATTCTTTCAGATAGCGGGAGGCACATCGTACTGGTTCTACAAAAGAAAAAGTGGATAGTCTGCCTTACAATCGAACATCATATATAGTCTAATATGTGCTGATAATGACGTAAAACACCATTCAACCAGCCAACCTTTGACTACCTAATGCATATTTCCAATTATGACCCATTCACCCTTCCGTATATAGAAATGGCAAATGTACCATAGATAATAAGAGAGAGCAAAAACATACGCGATATACTCCATCAAAAAGAGCCTTGCGTGCTATATTTCCTCACTTTTGCCTTTTCCCATATATCGCGTCCCTGTGGGGTTTGTTTATTAATGTGTACCAGTTTTACAAAATAAAAAAATAAAAAATAGTTAAAAAAATATATATTAAAAATATGTAAAAAGTAAAGATTAGTACAATTATTTCATTTTTCCATCCTTGATAAGTTTTTGCGCACACTATGACATATATATGTGTCGACGTGCGGTAAAACACCTCATTCAATTCATTCAATCATTCATTCATTCAAACAGAAATGTTCATTTGCAAAAGAAAGCATGTGCGCATATCTTAGATATGGTGACCCCTGCTCGTGACATAGGAAGATTAAATACGTCTTGTCAACCTTTCTTTTGAGAGGCATTATTTACACCCCGAAGTGACAGCTAATTTATGATTGCCCAGTGGGAAAAGAAATGCACGGTCGTTCTAAGAATATACACATTTGCATGAACAAGATTGCACTCTAAGCGTAGGTGCAAATTGTTAGCAAAGCGTTGACTTGGGTGAAATAATGTTATCAAATAATTGTATATTCGTACGTGCACATTAAATAATGTACATGCTTATTTAATGTACATGCTTATTAAATAATGTACATGCTTATATCATTATATCCAGAAGTGTATGCAGCCTTGCTAACGTTTTTGTTTCGTTCAATAATCTGCTGTACTTCTTGAGTTCCTGTCTATTATTATGCTCTCAGAAATTTTCGGTTTAGGGTGGGAGGAGGGGGGTATGGGGGGGGGGTGGGGTGGCATATAGCTGCCACCTTGTCCGTCCATGCGTATGTCCGCTCGTCCCGCTTTCTAGTCCGCACGACTCCTCCTACATTTTGATCAGATGTTCATGGAATTTAATAGGAAGTATCAGTATGATGTCTAGAAGCAAATATTGTCAGGACGTTCCGGTTGAATGTTTTTGGCGCAGTTAATTGGACTTCGATGTTTTTCAAGTGTATATTTTTTCCGACTTTCAGTTCAACTCTTCATATATTTTTGTTTTCGATTTTCATGAAACTTAGAAAGAAATGTCAATATGCAATCTAGTAGCGCATATTGTCAAAACGTTCCGGTTAAATGACTTGAAGATTTTCACGTGTAAAGCATTTTCGCTCAACTCCTCCTACATTTTCCTTCCGATTTTCATAAAATGTGGTAGAAAGTACCGCATATTGTTAGAAGATTCTGTGTTTTGGTAGAGTTACGGGACTTTGAAGATTTTCAAGTGTAGTGTTTCCGCTCTAACATCCATGCGCATTGTCAGGATGCTCTGCCATTATAGTTATGGCCCTTCGAACAAGAGGATCAAGAATTGCAGGGCAATCCATAGTCCCCCACCGGCCCAGACAAGCATTTTCCAGACATTTCCTATGATGGAGGTCAAAGATCAAGGTCAAGGTCACAGTGATCTTATTTTGGTACACGACACACTGCTATCCCAAGATGTATCCACATACCAAGTTTAGCATCTCTAAGTGTTATAGTATTGAAAATACGGTCAAGACAATCATTTTCTATGACAGACTCTAAGTGTTATAGTATTGAAAATACGGTCCGAACAAGCATTTTCTATGACAGAGGTCACAGGTCAAGTCACAATTACCTTATTTTGGTACGCGACACACCGCTATCCCAAGATGTATCCACATACCATGTTTGGTATCTCTAAGTTTTATAGTATTGAAAATACGGTCCGGACAAGCATTTTCTATGCATTGTCTATGGCAGAGGTCACAGGTCAAGGTCAAGGTCAGAATGACCTTATTTTGGTACGCGACACATCGCTATCCCTAGATGTGTTCACATACCAAGTCTTTTATCTCTAAGTGTTATAGTATTGAAAATACGGTACGGACAAAAAAATTCTATTACATAGGTCAAGGTCACAGTGACCTTATTGTGGTACGCGACACACCGCTATCCCAAGATGTATCCACATACCAAGTTTAGTTTCTCTAAGTGTTATAGTATTGAACATATGGCCCGGACAAGCATTTTCTATGACAGAGGTCACAGCTCAAGGTCACAATGACCTTATTTTGGTACGCGACATACCGCTATCCCAAGATGTATCCACATACCAAGTTTGGTATCTCTAAGTTTTATAGTATTGAAAATACGGTCCGGACAAGCATTTTCTATGCATTGTCTATGGCAGAGGTCACAGGTCAAGGGCAAGGACAGAATTACCTTATTTTGGTACGCGACACACCGCTATCCCTAGATCACATACCAAGTTTTTTTATCTCTAAGTGTTATAGTATTGAAAATACGGCCCGGACACACATTTTCTATTACATAGGTCAAGGTCACAGTGACCTTTTTGTGGTACGCGACACACCGCTATCCCAAGATGTATCCACATACCAAGTTTAGTTTCTCTAAGTGTTATAGTATTGAACATATGGCCCGGACAAGCATTTTCTATGACAGAGGTCTCATGTCAAGATCCAGGTTACAGTGACCTTATTTTGGTATGCGACACACCGCTATCCCAAGATATATCCACATACCAAGTTTGGTATCTCTAAGTGTTATAGCATTGAAAATACGGTCCAGACAAGCATTTTCTATGACAGATGTCACAGGTCAAGGTCAAGGTGACAATGATCTTATTTTGGTATGTGACACACCGCTATCCCAAGATGTAGTCACAAACCAAGTTTGATATCTCTAGGTGTTATAGTATTGAAAATACGGTCCGGACAAGCATTTCCTATGCATTTCTATGACAGAAGTCACAGGTCAAGAACAAGGTCACAATAACTTTATTTTGGTATGCGACACGCCACTATCCCAAGATGTATTCACATACCAAGTTTGGTATCTCTTAGTGTTATAGTATTGAAAATACGGTCCAGACAAGCATTTTCTATGGCAGAGGTCCAGGTCAAGGTCACAGTGACCTTATTTTGGTACGCGACACACCGCTATCCCAAGATGTATCCACATACCAAGTGTTGTATCTCAAAGTCATATAGTATTGAAAATATGGGCCGGACAATTATTTGGAAGGACGGACGAAAGGACGGCCGGAAGGACAGGGTGCAAACCTATAGTCCCACCCGCGACCGGTGGGGGACTAATAACTACAAAATGCTATATTTTGTACTTAGATGATTGACAAGTTTGTCCATTCAACTCCTCCTATAATTTTCCGCGGATTTGGGCTACACTTGCATCAACCCATTACGATGCAGGTTTCGTCCGTACATTGTCAGGATTTTCATTTTTCAATGCTCTGCCATTGAGTTATGGCCCTTTATTCGGGGAGCATAACTCGTGCATACCTATTTCTTTTCAGATTTATTAAACTTGCTAAATAACATTGAATGATACGAGAATCAAATCGATTCTATCCAACGAGTTTAATAAATTGAATATCAAAAATACTAAATCAATGTTTGCATGAACTACATTAAAAAAATCACATGTATTTAGTTAGTAACTTCTTGTTATTTACGCGTATAATTTCCGGCATTCATTTATCGCCCTATAAACGTGATTCTATAATTATATTCCACTTATTGAAGTGTTACAAAGAAATATAATAATAATATACTGTAATAATACCCGTAAGTAGGTCATCATATGACGAGAATACAATCGTTTATTAGACTATTGGCCATTGGGGTGAACCCTCCCCCTCATAGGGAATTTTGTACACCTTGTTTTGCTGGAAGCCTAACGCCTGTGGAGCTTTTTCCCGTTTTCTGCCATCCGGTCATTGGGGCGTTTGCAAAGTAAAGCGTGTAGATTCCGTTACAGCCAATAATAATATATTTCATTAAAATACACAAGAATGACACAAAATGTTAATTTTCTCAAAAATGTTTATACAACGGATATTGGGAGTTGGCTGTTTAAGAACTAAATTTGTAATACTGAATGTAACAGACATATTCTGAAATGTAATTTACGTTACCATACGTTACATTAAAAATAAAAAAGAATGTAATACTAGAGGCTATGACTAGATATACAACCATATATCTGACACGAATAGTATGATAATCTTTGTGGATCATTGCAACGTATTTATCGACACATAAACACATAAAACAAGTCATAAATTAGGGTGGAATAAGTTACAAACAATAGTATTGCGTAACATCAAATTACACAAAAATGTCACGTAATATTTATTTTTTCACAAGTGTATATATGATAGCTTTTAGGATACCATCCATGACTGTCCAAGAATGAAACTTTATAATACCGAATGCAACAGATATATTTTGAAGTTATTTTAAGTCACCATATGTTACATTTTAAAAATAAAAATGTTTAATACTATAGAACATGATATGACTATATATACTTATATATGGCTAGGTATATGAATTTATCATACTCGTAATGAATCACAATTATCACGACATAAACATATTAAAGTATGTTAGTTCAGGTAGCTAACGTTACATTGGTAATACTGTATGTTAACGAAGTCCATGAAAGTTCCATTTAGTTTTATGTATAGAGTTAAACATTCAAATAATGATTGTTTGTAACAGATTATGATGATCACTCTCTGTCCTCATAATTTTGATTAATTTCACACAGATCTAAGTTCAGTTGATGTTTGTTTGTTGTACATCGGGTTTTCAACAATGTTTCACTTATGTACCGACGGCAGTTAGCCTAACGGGCTTCCTGGATTCCACACCAGTATTAACACATTGACCTCAGTAAGGAACTGAAACCTTCCTCATATGAAAGTATTTGACCCCGTCATGATTCAAGCCAACAGTAGTGAGGGGCAAGTGTTTATGGCAAATTGTTGTCACTTTCATCATCAAATACCGTATCAATCATGCATATTTCAGGTTTATCGTTATTTTCATCACCATCATTGTCGTTGGTTCTTGAAAGAAGTTCTACTAATTCGTGTGGTTCTGTGTTGTCTTTGACCCATCCATACATGTATTCCAGATGACCTTCAGGATTGAACATATATCCATCCATCCATCCATTCACTTTCTTCCACCTTGGGTATATTTGGGTTTTTTTTGTGGGCGTGGAGCCACACATATTTCTGGTAGTTCACACAAGTTATGTGCATCTCCAGTGTGGACCGACATGGCGGCAGCAAACTCATGTCTTTACCATTGAAGGAATTAAGAACTTTGCCGTGGACTTCAAACCGTTTCAAGAATAAATCGTATCTCAGTTTGTTGATGGCAGTGTACTTAGGGTGTCCATAAATGGCACATACTAACGCCTCAATATCTTTATTAAGTTCAGGCGAACACTCGTGATCTTGACCCAACTTTTTCAGAGTAGTTCTATATTCACCATGCTTCTCGATCATTTTCAAAAGAATTCTTTACACGAAGAACGAATGCACTAGTTGTATTACACCCGTGAGGCCGTGAATAGCCGGTATAATATAACATACATCTTCTCCTTTGCTTTCTACAATCCTGTTTACATTCAAAAGCCGCCTTCTATTGCCTGTTCCAGTATCAAATAAAACGGTACCCTGTATTTCTGGAAGGTACTTTGCAAGTAGAATCAAGACATCTGTGTCTGGTGATTGAACAATGACAGTAGTATTCTCTGGCATGCTTGAACCGATTTCAAGGCAATGTAATATAATTCGGGTGTCAGCCTCTTCCTTTAAATGTCAAATGATAGCTTAAAGCATATACTTTCAGAAAATCATACTGTAGAAAATTCCCTATGAGGGGGGGGGGGGGGGGGGGAGTGGGGTTATAGGTGGCCTATAGTCTATATACAATAATGACTGCGTGTGAATGTATCTTTAATGTCGATACATTAGATTAAGTGGCACTTAAATAGATAACGTATGCACGTTTATTTGTTTAAACGATTGTTTTTCAGTGCTTCCTGTTGGATGCATGCGTGCGTGCGTGCGTGCGTTATAGTTGATTCAGTTCATAATAATAAATGATACTACATATTATATTTTTTGTATTTCATGTTCTCTTGTTGTTATTTTAGTTTAGCTTCATCTGTTTTCTGCCGAGGTAGCTTTCCTAATGTGACATGTTATGATGTGTAAGCATTTAACCCCTTCCTTCCTTCCTTCCTTCCTTCCTTCCTTCCTTCCTTCCTTCCTTCCTTCCTTCCTTCCTTCCTTCCTTCCTTCCTTCCTTCCTTGCTTGCTTGCTTGCTTGCTTGCTTGCTTGCTTGCTTGCTTGCTTGCTTCCTTCCTTCCTTCCTTCCTTCCTTCCTTCCTTCCTTCCTTCCTTCCTTTCTTCCTTCCTTTCTTTCCTTCCTCTTCTTTCCTTCCTTCCTTCCTTCCTTCCTTCCTTCCTTCCTTCCTTCCTTCCTTCCTTCCTTCCTTCCTTCCTTCCTTCCTTCCTTCCTTCCTTCCTTCCTTCCTTCCTTCCTTCCTTCCTTCCTTCCTTCCTTCCTTCCTTCCTTCCTTCCTTCCTTCTTTCCTTCCTTCCTTCCTTCCTTCCTTCCTTCCTTCCTTCCACCCTGTTTGACTGTCTGACTTCCTGACTCTCTTACTTACTTACTTTCTTTATTTCTTTCTTTTATTCTCCCTCCCTCCCTCCCTCCCTCCCTCCCTCCCTCCCTCCCTACCTTCCTCCCTCCCTCCCTCCCTTCCTTCCTTCCTTCCTTCCTTCCTTCCTTCCCTTCCTCCCTCCCTCCCTCCCTACCTCCCTCTCTTTCTTTCTTTCTTTCTTTTTCTTTCTTTCTTTCTTTCTTTCTTTCTTTCATAATCAATAGGACGCTCGTTTATAATCATTGGGTACACATAGGCTGACGATAATGTTAAAGGGACTGGAGGTTTTGAAAGAACAGAATGGTGTTAGTCCAAATATAAATGAAACTCATCATAAGGTGCTGCTTTTTCATTGCCTATCAATTAGTGTTTATGGACATATATTGTCTGGAAAACAACATGTATTTGACTGTGTGTGTTTTCTTTTGGTGTTAAAACATAAATAGTAATGGGTATATGGAGTTAATATTGCTATCAGTTGTACATAGTGTTGAATAAAAGTATACTTCGATCACAAAATAATAATTTGTTATAGCTTTTAAAATAACATTGAACAAATTAATTTTAATGATTTATACAACAATATTAGCCGAGTCGCCGAGTTGTCCTCCATTCAAAACTATCTCATTAACATTAATTAAATCGGAAGGATCATTAAATTGACTTGAATTGGGTTTTATAGTCGCACCAACAGCTAAGGTCATGTGGCGACGTTTCCAGACTGGGTGTCCCTCCGGGCAATTTTCGTGCACGGATGTGCACCTGGGTAGAACCACCGACGTTCCGCAAGCCAGTTGCCAATGGATAGCTTCATGGGCCCGCATGTGCACATTGAATATATACAACTGAAGCGCGTTACTAATGATTGTTTTATTGGTATTTGGAATTTGGAACGACACTATATTTCTATCGAGAAGCGACAGAAATTTGATGTCAATCCATATACGAATACAACAATCATAATATGTTTCAGTTGTACCAGTCTCTTTGATAGCCACGTCAAGTATTGACTAAGTTCAAACATGCATACATCTATATCTATCCAATCCGGGTATGTCTGATATACAGTGTAACGTTAGGGTCATCATAGTGACATTAACTAGTACGGCGTTACGGAGCCTGTACGATGGTCAAGGGCATTTACGATAATTTTAAAATCGTTCACTTTTTTCACCTAAGCATTCAATGTAGACACTTTTGTGTGCACGTAGTGCAGAAATATCACATGTACAAGAAAATGATATGAAATCACCTTTATTTGAAAAGTGTAATGTATAGTGAAGCATTTACGTTGGTACGATAGCGAAAGTATGCTATGGTACGATGGCGATACCATATCGCCTTCCTGTAAGACATGCGATTGGGACCAAAACAATATTTGTTATTGGAGTTCATGCTGTTTTCTATTGTTGAATTATATTTGCACATTGGAAACACAACGGAAAAAAAGGCGATAGTACGATGATATGATGTCGATAGCGTGAATTGTTAACATTTCTGGTTCTGTGCATGTCTTACAGGCGATGGCGATGGAGTGTTGGTATGATGGCTATAACTCAATATTATAGAGCATTATCTATGGGAAGCCATAACCGTGAAAATGTGAATATTTACAAACCATTCAATGACAGGCCGTTTAATTCAACATGAAGTAATTTGATGAGGTACATATTGATTCGATGCGACGTGTAAACTCAGTTCATTCGTTACAAAGTGAATTGATACGGTTCGAAGTGAAATGATACGGAGTAAAATATCAAACCATACGACGCAAAGTCATTTGATGACGTACATATTGATTCGATGTCACGTGTAAACTCGGTTCACTCGTTACAAAGTGAATTGATACGGTTCGAAGTCAAATGATACGGTATAAACTCGGTTCATTCGTTACTAAGTGAACTGATACGGTTGGAAGTGAAATGCTACGGTGTAACATTTCAAACCATACGACGCAAAGTCATTTGATGACGTACATATTGATTCGCTGCGACGTGTAAAGTCTGTTCATCCGTTACAAAGTGAACTGATACGGTTCGAAGTGAAATGATCGGGCGAAAACACAGTCGGTGCGATGCAAACGCAATCCGTTCGACAGAAACTGATTTCATTACGTGCAAAGTGAAACGTTGCGACATCTGGGGGCGATATTTGCCACATCACTTGCAGGGTTATTTCCCCTACATGATATATGATAAATCAAAGTACTAAAAGTACTGAGAATGCAAGGTTTGATAGGACAGACTGTATGGATATTTGCACGATCAAATTTCCATAAATGTTAAATAGTTTTAGCCAACTTGGCGATCTTTGTCGACCTACCAAAATCTTAGAGGGTCAATCCCTTCCAAATATATTGTGATCAGTTGTCATTAAACTGTTTCAAATCTAGACTAGAATATTATTTTATGAAATTGCTGATGGATAGACAGATTTGTGATTTGTGTTCATGGCCAAACTGTCACTCAAGATGACCTCCATGTCTAAAATTATGTCATTTACAGAGCGGCGTGTATTAAGTAGTATTCCGGGAACAAGATGCACAAGAGAGCCTTATCACTCTACTGGCTTGAATAGTCTAAGGCCGGAAAACAGTTTTTGTCTCGCCTATTCAAAGAAAAAAAGAGACATAGGTGTTGCTTTTCCGGCGGCGGAGGCGTCAACCTTCAAGTTTTGCGTTTAGGTCATTTTCTCACAAACTGTATGCACTAGACCTTTCAACCTTTGCTTGTAGTTGTATCTTGGGTGGTACATTGCAACGTGACAAAGCAAATGAGGAAGCGACCTTGACCCTCCAAGCAAAGGGCAGATAACTTGATAATTTATAGGTTCAACTTTTGCGTTTAGGTCACTTTTTCACAAACTGTATGCACTTGACCTTTCAAACTTTGCTTATAGTTGTATCTTGGGTGGTACATCGCAACGTGACAAAGCAAATGTGGAAGTGACCTTGACCCTCTAAGCAAAGGGCAAATAACTTAATAATGTTTAGGTTCAGGTCACCTTTTCACAAACTGTATGCACTAGACCATTAAAACTTTGCTTATAGCTGTATTTTGAGTGGTACATTACAACGTGACAAAGCAAATGTGAAAGTGACCTTGACCCTCCAAGAAAAGGGCAGGTAACTTTATTGTTACCTTCAACTTTGCCCTTAGTTCACTTTTTCGCAAACTGTATGCACTAAGACCTTTCAAACTTTGCTTATAGTTGTATCTTGGGTGGTACATCGCAACGTGACAAAGCAAATGTGGAAGTGACCTTGACCCTTCAAGCAAAGGGCAAATAACTTAATAATGTTTAGGTTCAGGTCACCTTTTCACAAACTGTATGCACTAGACCATTACAACTTTGCTTATAGTTGTATTTTGAGTGGTACATCACAACGTGACAAAGCAAATGTGAAAGTGACCTTGACCCTCCAAGAAAAGGGCAGATAACTTAATTGTTACCTTCAACTTTGCGCTTATGTCACTTTTTCGCAAACTGTATGCACTAAGACCTTTCAAACTTTGCTTGTAGTTGTATCTTGAGTGGTACACTGCAACGTGACAAAGCAAATATGGATGTGACCTTCACCATCCAAGCAAAGGGCAGATAACTTTAATTGTTACATGTACATCACTCTCTCATGAACTATAATTATGCACTAGATGTTTTAAACCTAATTTATAGCTTAATCTTTGGAAGAAAACATATTCTATTTAGACATAGTTGTGTCTTGGGTAGTGCATCTTTTTGGATGCATGGATTTCATCTATGACTTTGACCTACTTTCTGGAGCTGATGATTTTTAGCTCTACTGACCAAGGGCCTTCAAACTTTAACATATTGTTAAAATCAATGAAAGCTCGCACAAGTTAAAAAACCAGCCAGATCGGACTAGTAACAGCGGATAACTGATTTAGTTAAAAATGCTATATTTTGCCTCGTTAATACGACAGAGCTTTTATTTTTCATCTGATCTTACCAAACTTTACCAGGTGTTTTGCGGTTTTTTTTATTATTAGTACAAATTTTTTTTTATTTTTTTTAAATTTTTTTGTTTAAAATTGTTTTAAATATATATATATAATTTTTCATTTTTTTTATTTATTTTTTGATTATTTTTATTTTTTTATTTTTTTTATTTGATATATTTATTGATTTATTGTTTTAAATGTTTTTTGTTCATTTTTTTGTTGTTTTTTATTTCATTATTTTTTTCGGTTCGTTGATTTTTGATGGAGTTACGGCACCTTGACATTTTTACTTTAAAATTCTTGTCGGCTCTACTCCTCCTAAAGCCTTATTGGATTTCGACGAAACTTGGCAGGCAGGAAGCATCGGTATGATGTCTAATTGTGCATATCACGATTTTTCCCAGTTCGCTGATTTATGACGGAGTTATGGCACTTTCACATTTAAATTTCTTGTCGGCGCTACTCCTCCTAAACTTTCTACAAAATTTGGCAGGAAGCCTCAGTTTGATGTCTTGTTGTGCAAATCGCGGTATATCAATGAAATCTCTGACAAGTTCGAAAACCATCTAGATCTTGTTAGTAACGACAGGTTATGGCCATTGATTTGTCGAAAAATGCTACATTATATTTCCTTTGTTAAATCTGTAGTTACTTTATTTTTTATCTGATCTTTACCATATTTGTTTAGAATGTTAATATAACCCCGTCCCCCAACACCCCGCCACATTTTAATAAAATTTCATTCATAGAATAGAGACAAATTAAAAAATACCCATGTCAGACTAGACACAGCAGACTTATTGCCCATGATTACCAGGTGAGCGATCTAAGGCAATCCTATCCCTGTTGTTTTTGCAATGTTTGAAAAACAATACTGATGGGAATTTTATGTCGACAACCCTTGATGTAAGAGCCGTTTTAGCCAGTAGAGCCTCCACAGGCCCTCTTGTGCCCCTTGTTTATAATAGAATGGGATTTTACTTTTAAACAAATGCACTTAAATGTCATCTCAGCCAACGGAAAACTCCATTGTTTTTAGTTACTAAAATGTTTACAACCACATTTAAGCATCATTGACCATTTTATTTTTAAGTCCAGCTCTCGTTAGGCGAGACATGTGAATCCACGGATTTCTTGTTTAAAAAATCAAAGGCTATAACTCTGATGCAACTGGTTTTGAAGTTGTCCAAGTTCAGTGGCGTAACCTAGAAAACGTCTTCCGCTGCAGGGACAAATAACTTAACAAGAGGCAATACCCGTTGAATCAACTTCTCCATGTCTGTCCCACACATTGAAAAGAAACGTTACTGTAGAATTTACTAAACAAAATAAAATACAAATTTATTGGTGGAAAGAAGAATTGAAATTGACTATAAGTAAATAGACGGGTTAAAGTGACCATAATTTTGATAAACAACAACAACAAGAAACAGAACAGAAACTAGCTGGACGAAGTTTTTCTTGTTGTTGTTTATTTATCAAAATTATGGTCACTTTTACCTGTGTATTTACTTATAGTCAATTTCAATTTTTCTTTCCTCCAATAAATTTGTATTTTATTTTTTTAGTAAATACTACAGTAAAGTTTCTTTTTAATGTGTGGGACAGACATATGGAAGTTGAATCAACGGGTAGTGCCTCTTGTTAAGTTATTTGTCCCTGCAGCAGAAGACGTTTTCTAGGTTACGCCACTGAACCAGTTGCATCAGACTAGACACATCAGAGTTATAGCCTTCGATTTTTAAAAAAAAAAATTGTTTTTCGGTAGGCCTTGGACTATTCAAGCCAGTAAAGTGATACAGGCCCTCTTGTGCATCTTGTTCCCGGAAGACTACTTAATACATGCCACTCTGTAAATGACATAAGTGTAGACATGGAGGTCATCTTGAGTGACAGTTTGGCCATAAAACACAAATCTGTCTATCCATCAGCAATTTCATAAAAAAATATTCTAGTCTAGATTTGAAACAGTTTAATGACAATTGATCACAATATATTTGGAATGGATTGACCCTCTAAGATTTTGGTAGGTCGCCAAAGATCGCCAAGTTGGCTAAAATTATGTACAATTTATGGAAATTTGATCGTGCAAATATCCATACAGTCTTTCCTATCAAACCTTGCATTCTCAGTACTTTTAGTACTTTGATTTATCATATATTATGTAGGGTAAATAACCATGCAAGTGATGTTGCAAATATCGCCGCCAGATGTCGCATCGTTTCACTTTGCACGTAATGAAATCAGTTTCTGTCAAACGGATTGCGTTTACATCGCACCGACTGTGTTTTCGCACGGTCATTTCACTTCGAACCGTATCAGTCTACTTTGTAACGAATGAACAGAGTTTACACGTCGCATCGAATCAATATGTACGTCATCAAATGACTTTGCGTCGTATGGTTTGAAATTTTACACCGTATCATTTCACTTCGAACCGTATCAATTCACTTTGTAACGAATGAACCGAGTTTACACGTCGCATCGAATCAATATGTACGTCATCAAATGGCCTCATGTCGAATTAAATGGCCTGTCATTGAATGGTTCTAAATATCCACATTTTGACGGTTATGGCTTCCCATAATTATCGCCATCGTACCATCTTGCCATCGCTGTCGTACCTTCACGGTATCGCCATCGTACATTGTCTTTACAAGTCGATAATCAATAGCACAATGGTTAGATGGTAATAACGCGTCATCGTTCTATTGCCATTGTACCATCGAGTTTAGTCAAAACGCGATGTTACGATGGCCCCAACGGAACACCATGTATCATATAAAAAGGCATTGTTATCTTTCCCGGATCTCACTTTTTGCAACAACACGTCAGTAGATATAATTAGACAGATAGATGAATATTATTCATAGAGAGCCGGCGAAGGTTATCACGGGGAATCCCTGAGTCAGTTTGTATACAGTGTTTCATTGGTGAGCTGTGCGGGCGGAACCGCGGTGGTAAGTATATAAACACTAGCGGTTTGGACTTTGTTTTATAATTGATCGGACTATATAATACACGTTTACAGAACACATAAAGAAAGAGCGACACTACTGATACTGGACGATTAACAAGTAAGGTTTTAACTTGATTGTACTAAACATGCATTTTAGAAAACCATTCAAGAAGTTATATCGAAGATTTTGACAAAAGTTAAGATAACAATTTAATGGATTGCTTAAGTGTCTCCGTTAGGTTTTAGGACTCAAACTAGACACGCCGGACAAAAGCACCAAACTTTCCTCAAATGTGTGTTTTATATTTCTCCATATTTTTAAAAGGGTCCCCAAAGGTTCATGAATCCCTAAATGTATTTTTTTGGGTCAAAAATTTGGGAAAATAACAATTTCTGAATTCAATAAAAAATATATCTTAAATGTTTATTAATTATTTTATTTACCCATTTAAGTGTAATGATATATTCCAATGAAATAATAAATAGATAAAGGGATAAATATGGGTCTTTTTGCAAAAAAATATGAGAAAAAAGAGTAAAACACACTAAAACTGCTAATTTCTAGAATAGTTCAATAAAAAATTATTTCTTTAGCATACCTCTTATTTTCTTTTACCATATTAGGTATAATGATATTTTATACATTGCATCTTATTTTTAAAGGGTCCTCAACAGTTCGTGAATCCCTAAATGTATAGTTTGTTTGGGTCAAAATGTTGGAAAATAACTAAAAATGCTGATTTCTGGAATAAATCAGTAAACATATATTTCAAATGCTATTCATTATTTTACCCATTTAAGTGTAAATATATATTTGTATGAAATAATAAATAAATGAAAGAAATAAGTTTAGCACCGTCTTTTGTATGTCTAGCTTAAAGAAACTGAATGTTTATTTTATAATGTAAAGCATTTAATAACATTGGCATGTCAGAAGATGTTCTTGTTTTTCACTTATTATGTGTGATTCAAAGTAAGTAACACAGTTATCTCCCATTTATATAAAAGAACAAATTTTTACATCAAAAATAAGAATATTACCAAGAACAGGGTTAAACTTTATTAAATTACTATTCTGGGTTTCGAGTGATAAAAAAACGCAAAACAATTGACCTTGTCATTATAATGAAATTACGAACCAAAGTTTTAAATTATCTTATATTGAATAAGGACGAAATTATAATTTCTGCAAAGCAGGTAATTAAAACATGTTGCTACTTTTTTCGCAGATATCGTTTAAAAATAATGTCCTACATATACTTGTTAATTATGTTAATTATATTGTTAACGGCGGCTGAAGCACATAGCCTGGAATCTGCTTAATTGGATTTACCATGTTATTTATGTGCTAAACTTATTTCTTTCAGTATATATGTCGGTATTTTGGCAAAAAATATGGAAAAAAGTAAAAACGCACTAAAACTGGTAATTTCTGGAATGGTTCAACACATTTTTTATTTCTTTAACGTATCTCTTATTTTCTTTTGCCATATTAGGTATATACATTTGGGCTTCTTTTTAAAAGGGTCCACAAAGGTTCGTGAATCCCTAAATGTATTTCGTTTTTGGTGAAAATGTTGGGAAAATAGCTAAAACTGCTGATTTCTGGAATAATTCAATACAAATATATTTAGGTGTATTGATATATGTCTAAGAAATAATAAATAAATGAAAGAATAAATATGGGTCTTTTGGCAACAAATGGAAAAAGGAGTAAAAATAAAGTACTAAAACTACATACGAAACTATGCGTTCATTTAAATGCACGGAACGAACGCAACATAATGTGTGCGTTTAAATGCACAAACGGAGAAAATGCATTTGCCTTCGTTCGTTCAGCGTTTACCAATCGCAACATTTCTGACTATTAAACTACGCATGCGATTCTTACCACGAGTCGGCGACTAATGTTTGTGATCATATTGAAGAATGTGTCCTTTGGTTGACACATTTATAATTATTCTGTTTTCTTTTGGGTTTATGTTATTTTCATCAAATATTTAACATACTTGGCACTATATAAAAATATGCCGTCTGATTTTACCAACATGTTCTTTAATGAAATAATATAAAGTTTGTGCTACACAATAAATACATTTCCAAATTTAAATCAGTAAAAATGAAAGTGTGTAATCGTGCTTAAAATATACACCATTTGTATTTGTTATATTAAAATACTGCAAAACGCACTTCGTTTAAATCTAGACTTCAGTTATGTACTCAAAAGGTAAATATTGAAAGTTATCCGAAATAGTGAAATGCTTTCGTTTCGTTCGTTGCGTTCGTTTTCAGCGTTTAGCTATTTTTAAAATATAGATCGTGCAACTTTCATCTTGCGTTCGTTCTGCGTTCAATCTGCGTTCATTTTCCGTTCGTTTAGCGTTCGTTCTGCATTTATTTGGGGTACTTGAACGCAACTGGGTCTAGTTAACATGGTGGGAGGGGGACATTTAATATATTATAAAGGAGCTTACATCAAACCAAAAATGAAATGTGCTAAAAATAGTAACAGAATGACCTGTGACCTTGGGGACCCTTATAGATTTTAAAGTAAGACTACCAACTACTATCATAGAAAGTTTGGTGCTTTTGTCCACTCTGTCCACATCCGACCATTTTGGTCCCTAGCTACGTGGCCGACGTTGCGTTATAAACCTTTTCGCCTCTCACCGCTGCGGGTTGAATCCCACTGGGAACTCGACTTTAGGTGAGGAAGTGTCGATTCATACGGTTGGCGGGAGGTGTACAGTACTGGTTCTACCCAGAAAAAGTGGGTCGTCTTCTTTCTACACAAAAAAAATGGACCGTCATATATAACCTTACATGTGTTAGTGTCAAATGAACAAAATAAGATTGTTCATGAAGGTATTGAATAAACATGTACTTTGTACATGTTTTTGGATTACGATTGTTGTGTTTAATTAAGTATTTAGTCATGTTCATGTTAGATTAAACACTGTTTTTAAAAGAACAAGCGACACTCTTATATGATAAGTTTAACGACGGACGCACTGCATGGAGTTGTGAGTGATCCTAAATAGTTTCAAACTCAGCGGTCAGAATGATCCTCCTTAATGGTTGATTTGCAAGCTCTGCCGTCATATATGACTGGGGTTAAAGTCCCTATCCCGCCACCAACAGGCAACGTTTACAACAGATATAAACAGTTTCTAAACCTACTGACGACTAGGTATATATACTGAAAAAATAAAGTTTAGCAAGCCCTTATGCACATCTAGTTTAAATAAGTGTAATGTTAATTTATATTGTGAAGTATTTTAAATAATCGGTATATGACTTAGGTTGATCTTCTGTTTCACTTACCGTTTATATTCCAATGTAAGTATCAGAGTTATCTCCCATTTAGTTAAAACATACTATATTATATTTCACATTTAAAAATACAAATAAGGTAAAGAGTAAGATTAAACATTATAAAAACCGCTAAAACAATCGACAATTTTCTTGCCATTATAAAGATAGTCTACCATTTGTGAAATTACCTCCCTTTACATTGAAATAAGGGTGAAATTATATTTTCTGTAAAACATGTTGATTACCGCATGTTGCCATTGTTTTCGCATATTTCTTTTGAGATTTATTCCCTTAATATAACTGATAATTATGTCAGTTATATTGCCCATGACCGCTTCTACAGATATTCTAGAATCTGGTCAACGGGATTTATATGTTATTTATTTGCTAAACTTATTTTTATCAGTATATATATATAATTTACATATTTTGAGAAATCCAACTCTATAAAACTCTATAAACACAGTATAAACGGCTTTAACCAGCCTCGTGAATAACGATAATAATTCTCGTAATAACGAGAATATTTTCATAATAACCAGAAAAATACTCGTAATAACGAGAAAAGTTCTCGTAATAACGAAAATAAATCCTCGTAATAACGAGAATAAATCCTCGTAATAACGAGAAAAGTTCTCGTATTAACGAAAATAAATCCTCGTAATAACAAGAATAAATCCTCGTAATAACGAGAAAAGTTCTCGTATTAACGAGAATATTTCTCGTAATAACAAGAATAAATCCTCGTAATAACGAGAAAAGTTCTCGTAATAACGAGAAAAAATTCTCGTAATAAAGCTTCCAATGTGGAATGGATGACTTCCATACTATGGAAATACATACTGAAATGGGGACGCCCCAAACAATAGTATATGTACTATTCTATTGAAATGCATACTCTTTACCCTTCACTAAAATCAAAGAACTTCACATCTTTGTCTCACCTCTGCCATGCTCGTTCCATATCATCCTCCACTAGGTAAATATACAGCGGTTGCAGCGATATTTATACAGACGTAAAGCGATACCTGCATTCATAATTTTCAATGAGAGATATATGTAAATTACCGCCCTTCTCGCCGTATCAGCACCCCCTGGTGTTGTTAACCCGGTCCTGATATTTGATTTCCTTTGTGTTTATCATTGTATTGCAATTAGAAGGTATTTATTTTCAAAAAAAGATTTTTGCATAAATAAGTATCATTTGAAACAAAATGACTTACTTTAAAGAATGACTACACATCAGTAGTGTTATGACTTACTGGTCCTTTGGGATCATCAAGCCCTAAAGTATAATATCGCTTAAGCCGGAGCTAGGAGGCGTGCGAGGTGTTGCACTTTACATTACCCCTCAAGAACAGACTCAATAAAACCGAGTATGCTACTTTTATCTCTTGTCTGTGTTTGTTGCTTCCAAGGGATCCACTTTTCAGTATTTATTGACAGGGTCTTTTTCTTCCTACGTATTTACAACTTTTAATCAATTCTTAATAGAAAAATGTTCCCAATGGTTTATAATTGGGTATTGAAATTCATACCGATGTAGTGATATCAACAATGATAATAAAGGTGAACCAATTAGTTTGACCTGGTTGTTTGGGGAGAGCAAGCAGCGGAGACAAATCACTGCTAGTCCTCGTTTAGTAAACATTCAAACTGCCGCCAATGTACGGTGTTAGACCGGTGAAATTCAGCACACTGAACACAAAGCAAATAAGCTATTTTTGGAGATCAGTCACAAGTTCCACAACATTCGTTTGCTTAAATACACTTTAATTATGTGAATTACACACATTTTATCTCGCAACCGGTCCAATATCTGGAATAAAACACTGATTCAGTTTTTCAACAGTTCGCGTCATTCATTTCCTCTATGCGTATTTCTAAATGAACACATGCCAAAACCTCCTCTCTACCTACCCTCTGTGCTCATACTCTCAAAAGAAATAGTCCTGACAAGCACAGTAACATACTTACTATTTATGACAACATACATAATACCTTAACGTCAGGTTAGATTTAACAATTAAATCAAATCTAATCTTGGGAAAAACACATGCAAATTAGACACTTATGATTTATTCATGGAACTATTTTAGCATCCTACGACCCGGAAGTACTTCCTGACTGGTCTGACACCTGTTGCTTGCAGGTGTCATCATAAATCTCGCTGAAACATGCGACGTCGACTAATAAAACTATATCCCATGCAATCGTCATTTCGTTAAGTGGATACATAATTGATCTTATCATGTCGGTTTCTTATCATTTTATGTCTAAAGTTTATTAGGATGATGACCTAATTTTAACGAAGATACTACAATACATATTACTATTAAAATCTATTTGACACTATGTAGTTAGAAAAGATGACAGTTCCCGGATCTTAGGAATGCTCCCCTCTCTTTGGGGCGACTCGAGATAACCAAAGATAATGTGTTGATAGGGCGTTCATTATAATTAATATATCCTTTGAAACAAAACTGCTTTCCAAAATAGTTTAAATGTACTCTACGTGACTGAACAAAGTCACCTTAGACATGTGGATCACGTTTCTATAGAAGCAAACTGACCCCTTTCTCGTAGAAAATTGAGACCCCACCTCCCTCATTGTTCTCAGTAGAAAAATACTGGGATAATTGTTCTCGTGTTATTTTTTCTAGCGGTATCATATTGCCACGTAACAACGCCCCTATCTGCCGGCTCTTGTCACTGTCTACTTGTTCTCAACCACTGTCTTACAAATATTTAATATCTCATAGATTATCACATATTCAACGAAAAGCAAAATAATAAAAAAAACAATATGCTACTAAAACATAATAATAAAAAACAATGTACTATGACTACTCTGATTTGTTTGTTTTTACAGATAAGCCATGCCTGGTGAACCGCTGGCTTGTGTGTGGCAAGCCGTTGCCAGTTTAGATGTAAACAGAAGATGCACAAGAGCCGCCCCAAAAGAAGTTGTTAAACAAGTGACGTCAATGTTCAGGAACCTACCAACGATTAAATACTGTGAAAACATATTTGACCAAACATTTACAGGGCCAAGTATTACGTTCAAAGACTATAAAACATACGTATATAATTCTTTACAAGAAATCGGAGTCTCCAGAAGAATTCTTTGTGATAGTATTGAAGATGCGTGTTGGGATATTGTGAAACATACATATAACACTTCAATCCCTCGTGATGACTTGCAGAAACTTTGGAAAATAACCAATCGCTTGGTTGAAGAAGATACGTATCCCACAATGGTGTGCAAGGAAGAGGCGTGTTGGCTCACGGAAATGATTTCTGGAAATCTTGGGATGGTTTTGAAATCACCGGATGGAATGTTTAAAGCTGATAGTTTATCTTTCACAGAATTTGTCGAAAATTTGGAAGATCAGATATTTAAACAGACTCACAAGGACAAAGTCAACGTATGCATCAATGACCTTTATTTATGGCTTGTTGTCGAAATACAGAAGAAAGAAAAAGTATATATACGCTGTAAAAAGCAGTCTAACTGGACAATGTGGGCAAAACGATGCTGTATTCTTACACCCCGTAGCGTATGCATATACACAGGAAATCCAGACAAAGTCGATGTTGCAAGTAGTACCAAAAAATTAGAACTCGTAATTAATAAAAACACAAAAGCGGAGAGTTTGCCGATGTATAGCGGGATAATTCATCATTTCAGCAGGAGGTTTAGCATCGCGAACCCACCAGTAATGGAATTTGAGATTGCTGTTGACAACGATTATGAAAAAAGTGCATGGCTGTCTTCTTTGGACAAAATAATGTCGTGCCAGAAAAAGAACACAACTCCAGTACAGAAGCTGTTACATGACCGCTACACACTGCGTGTTAAAGAAACCTCGCAGAGCACTACTTCGAAAAGCAACACTTTAGAAAGTTTGGGATGCGCACTTGACGAATCTCACAAACGAGCTTCTCTGGCAATTTTGAATATGCCGGAAGTAAGGCATGTGCCATTAATGCAAGTACAAGAAGAAGAAAGTCAAGAGTCACAAGACATAGTCGATACTGCTGACATGTCAGCCAAAGTATCCCCCAAATCACCAACGCTAGCACCTGCAGCAGTCAGAGTAAAAATTGACAATGCACAAATGAAAGAGAAAGGCGAAACCAAAGATGTTGTGGCATTAAACAAAGATAAACTGAAAGCGCTTTTTATGAAAATCGATGAGAATGGCAATGGACTGCTGGACAAGTCCGACTTTTCCAAATTTGTAGTTGGAAGTGGTCTAAAAATGACAGAAAAGGAACTTAATCTGGTATTTAAAACAATCGATACAAACAACAAAGACCACATCACTTTTGAGCAATTCGATGCCTACTTTACAGAACATGTTCTAGACGAAACGTCAACCCACGACTGCGTACAGGCACTAAGAAGGGCTTTTATGGAAGCCGACAGAGACGGGTCCGGCACATTGAACTTTAGAGAATTCACAGAATATGTTTGGGAGAAAAAACGCTCCGTCAGGATGTCACAAATTCTAAAATCATTTTCAAATGCTACAAAAGACGAGATTACTTTTGCCGACTTTCAACAAATGGTCCAATGTGGAAGCTCAGATGCTCTAACGACTATTATCGAAAATGAAATGGATAAAGTAAGCTTAGACGAGTCCAACTTCGAACGGTTTGAGGGTCAGCTAAATCAGGTATACAGCGATGCTGACGCGGAGGAACTGGGCACGTACATTCGCAATCGATGGAAGAATTTCGCGACTTTCAGACGAAAGGGAAACACCGGTTCCGTAGTGATGCAAGGTGGCCACGGAATGGTTGCAGACTTCGTTCCGGGAGAATACAGCTTGATTGACCTAACATGCTTTAGTGACCTTCCACCTCTGATTCCGAAGCACACAGTCATCCCGGGCGTTACTTGGGAAAGCAGTACCATACCGGGAAAATCTGGGAAAATCATATTTCCTTCTGATTTTGACAGGAAAATCGTCACGGACTTAGCAACCACAGAACTTGTCCGATATTACAACTGTAGTTTTGCCGACGCAAAACAAGAAAAGATATCATTGCTTTATAGACACGGTATACAAGATTTCACCTATGAAAATGGATATCTCGAAAAGTATGTTGCTACAACGAATGGCGGTTCCGGCATAGAACGGCACGAGTTTTCACATCTAGACTGTCCGCTGACATCAGATTCCGGAACATTTATTTTAGCAAAGTTTACAGATGAAGGAGAATTTCACATCACAGGGTTTCACATTCCCGTGCGTCATACGCTCTACATTCCTGAAGGTGTTATCCATTCTAATGACTACCTAAAGGGTACGTGGAGAACCATGCTCTCAGATGAAACCGACATTGATCACGTCCATCTCACCAAACGTGACGAAATAAACGACATCGAAACGAAAATCATGCTAACATTTGTCTAGGAAGAGTACGAATCAAACTAGAGTTACAAACGTGACGAAATATGGGACAACGAAACGAAAATCATGCTAACATTTGTCTAGAAAGACAACGATTAAAATTAGAGTTCACAAGCGTGACAAAAGACAAAGAAACGAAATTCATGATAACATTTGTCTAGAAACAGAACGCATCAAATTAGAGTTACAAACTTGACGAAATATGCGAAAACGAAACAAAATCTAGATTTGTAGAATGTGGAGGATATACAATGTTTTTTTGTGACAAATACTACTTTTTGAAAAGTTGTAAAAATATATATTTTATTATTAAACTGAAATCCTCTTGGGCCAAGTACAGATTTCACTTTGCCGGGTTTTATTGTTTTTCAAAAGTTACTATGAAAGTTATACCGTTGGATAATAACTGAACCTAGAAAATGAGTGGTAGTTCTTTCGAAGTTATGAAAAATTAAAAATAGTAATTTACTATTTCACCATATTGAGCCGATGACGTCGCCGAAACGGTCTACGCACACCAACGCGCACCAAAGCTGCGCATGCGATACATTTTTTTCTATCACCCAGCGATTTACTATCACCCTGCAATATCACCCTCGCGTCAGATAGTAAGAAATTACGCTGTTGTCTGTGGAGATTTAGCATGGGCGTTTAACGTGCGGTATGATACGTTATATACATTATTATACGGTTTTACCTAAATACAATGTATTTAATCTGTAAAACGCTCTCACTACTGAGTTATAAGAAGCTTTTTGAGGACAAATTATATTTTGTACCATTTATAATAACTGGACACGAACATAACTTGATTTGAACAAACCTCAAGCTTTATCAGTATAAAGTCCATCACGTGTCACATGTACATTTTCGCATCGTGATGTTAAATTATCATTTTTATCAAAATTGAAACGATACGTTATCTCGATTTTTTATTTGTGCGGTATTTATTGTGTAATTTCTTTTTAGAGTTGAAATGCTTCACAATATCAACATAATTGTATATCTACATAATGTAAATAATGTGTATTTGATTCGTAAAATAGCGCGGCGGATTTGTAACCGGAGGCCCCGGGTTCAATCCTCCATAGTGCCACTGAGTTTCGTCGTGTGTTCTTGGGAAAGACACTTTCCCTTAGCCTCGTCCATCGGATGCGGACGTTAACCGGGCGGTCCCGTGTATCGGTCTATCATCCGAGCACGTTAAAGAAGCATAGGAATCTATTCGATAATAATAGTAGGGCACGGTTCCCGGATTCCTATGTATCCTTCCCCTCTCTCTGGGGCGGCTCTAAATAACCTATATTGTGTTGATGAGCAGTTAAACAACATTCAATTCAATTCAATTGATTCGTAAACAAATTATTTATAAGCATAATAACAGGAAGGAGCCCCAATTGCTCCCAATAATCTGAAAGGAAGCCAGAGCTTGTTTGCTCCCCCTTAATAGTTTTCCAAATTGTTATGGGTTAACCTCAGACCCTCTCCATCCATCAATATTTTATCAGATATTGAAAATGTTCAGTTGATCCATCCCGCCCATGGTCTCTTCCCATTCCGCAATATGTGAAACGCGAAAATGTGAATTATTCTTTCTTCTGTGTTGATTTGATCACTAACAATATAATTTTGTTTTAATTACATGGATCGCGATCATTTATTTTTAGCTTGGAAATGTTTAACGAATTACGTCATATATAGATTATCAGACAAGCTATGATTGGTTCAATGAGCTTTTTATTATTCTCCGGGGATTATTTTTGTAATGGAATTTCTTGAAGTTATTATCAAGCATCTCGACGTATTATTCCAGAATTATTTTGACTTACATTTCGAAACTCGTTGAATATAATTAAAATAAAATGTTCAGTTTTCATTGTTTCTTCGTTATTCCACCCAGGGTATTTATATATATCTGAAACAAAACGTCCTACCATAGGTTTAAATATAATTGATAAAAGTTATGTAGAAAATAGTTCAAGAATCCCGAGTGTCCCTTTAAGGATAATAGATAGGGAATAATGAAAGGGCATTTTCATATCACACCCTGTACCGGCCCAAAACTTCATATTAGTTCGAGAGCTTTAGCCTTGACTGTTATCCACATGGGCTAAAATATGAGAAGTGAAGTCTAGGACGTAAGGTACATGCAAACTGTCCATATTTGTTAGCAAGTATGTGATAAAGTGATACACTCCGATATTAAGTACGGCTTGTACAAACAAAGATAACGAAATTGATATGAGTATGATGATATAATATTTTATCTTGATATGTACTTTGTCGCCTGATAAATTGCTGGGACTAATACACATTTTGTTTTAACAGGAAGTGATTGATATAGCAATATCACACGGAATACCTTGGCGTTTGTTGTACGTAACGTTATCTGACGTCTATTCAATAGACCATACACGAAATGTGGATAATATATATGATAACAAATATAATGTCGGCGGCAAAGCATCGTCATTCTTTGTTTTCTAAGACTCACCTAATAAACGTTATAGTACATATTCTCTACTATGAGTGCGTAATTGATCGTTGGTATATGGCATAACATACACAGATCTTTGGTATATGACATCACATACACAGATCGTTGGTATATGAAATCACATACACAAATCGTTGGTATATGGCATAACATACACAGAACTTTTGTATATGACATCACATACACAGATCGTTGGTATATGATATCACATACACAGAGCGTTGGTATGTTCCATCACATACACAGATCGTTGGTACATGTATATGACATAACATAGTCAGATCTTGGTATATGACATCACATACACAGAGCGTTGGTATGTGATATCACATACACAGATAGTTGGTATATGATATCACATATACATATCTTGGTATATGACATCACATACACAGAGCGTTGGTATGTGACATCACAAACACAGAGCGTTGGTATATGATATCACATACACAGATCGTTGGTATATGACATAACATACACAGGGCGTTGGTATGTGACATCACATACACAGAGCGTTGGTATGTGATATCACATACACATATCTTGGTATGTGACATCACATACACAGAGCGTTGGTATATGATATCACATACACAGATCGTTGGTACATTACATAACATACACAGATCTTGGTATATGACATCACATACACAGAGCGTTGGTATATGATATCACATACACATATCGTTGGTTTATGACATCACGTACACAGTGCGATTATATTTGACATCACATACACATAGCGTTCGTATGCGACATCACATACACAGCGCGTTGTTATGTTACATCACATACACAGCATGTTGGTATATGTCATCACATACACATAGCGTTGTTATGTGACATCACATACATAGTGCGTTGGTATGTGACATCACATACACATGGCGTTGGTACATGATATCACATACACAGATATTTGATATGGAACATAACGTATACAGGGCGTTGATATGTGACATAACATACACTAAGGATTGGTATATGACATCACATACACATAGCGTTGGTATGTGACATCACATACACATGGCGTAGGTATGTGACATCACATACACAGAGCGTTGACATATAACATCACATGCGCATAGCGCTGTTATGTGACATAACATACATATATCATTGTTAAATGACATCACATTCACTTAGCGTTGGAATGTGACATCACATACACAGAGCGTTGGTATTTGACATCACATACGCATAGCGTTGGTATGTGACATCACATACAAAGAGCGTTGGTATATGACATAACGTACACGGAGCGTTGGTATGTGACATCACATAGACAGGGCGTTGGTTTATGACATCACATATACAGGGTTTTGGTAAATGACATCACACGCACATAGCGTTGCTATGTGACATGACATACACATATCATTGGTATATTTCATCAACTTCACATAGCGCTGTTATGTGACATTTCATACACATAGCGTTGGTATTTGACATCACATACACATACAAAGAGCGTCGGTATATGACATAACGTACACGGAGCGTTGGTATATGACATCACATACACAGGACGTTGGTATGTGACATATCATACACAGAACGTTGGTCTATGACATCACATACACAATGCGTTGATATATGACATCATATACACAGAGCGTTGGTATATGACATTACATACACAGAGCGTTGGTACGTAACATCACATACACATGGCGTCGGTATGTGACATCATATACACAGGGCGTTGGTATATGACATCACATTCACATGACATTGGTATGTGACATAACATACACAGATAGCTGGTATTTGACATTACATACACAGAGTGTTGGTATGTGACTTCATATGCACAGGTCATTCATATATGCCATAACATACACGTACGATTGGTATATGACATCACATTCACATATCGTTGGTATGTGACATAACATACACAGAGCGATGGTATTTGACTTCACATACACAGAGCGTTGGTGTGTGACATCATATGCACAGGACGTTGGTATGTGACATTACAAACACAGAGCGTTGGTTGATTGAATTCGATATTATAGTCGCACCAACAGCTAAGGTCATATGGCGAAATTCCAGCTTCCATTGGTGGAGGAAGACCTCCGGGCAATTTTTGTGCACGGGCGGCACCTGGGTAGAACCACCGACGTTCCGCAAGCCAACTGGATAGCTTCCTCACATAAAGATTCCTAGGCCCCTGAGGGATCGAACCTACAGCGGTGAGGGGCAAGTGATTGCAAGTCAGTGACGTTAACCACTCGGCCACGGACACTCTTAACAGAGCGTTGGTATTGCATCACATACAAAGACCGTTGGTACATGACATCATATACACAGAGCGTTGACATATGACATTACATACACTTGGCGCTAGTATGTGACATAGCATACACAGATCGTTGGTATATGACATCACATACATATAGCGTTGGTATATTGCTTCACATACAAAGAGCGTTAGTGTATAACATCACATACACTGATCGTTGATGTGTGACATTACATACACAGAACGTTCGTATATGACATTGCATTCAAGGGGTTGATATGTGACACTATACAAGGGGTTGGTATGTTCCACTACATACAATGGGTTGGTGTGTGTGTCACTTCATACATCATATACACAGAGGGGCTGGAATTTGTCACTACATACAAGGGGTTGGTATGTTTCACTACATACAAGGTGTTGGTGTGTCTCACTACATACAAAGGGTTGGTGTGTGTCACTACATACAATGGGTTGGTGTGTATCACTACATAAAATGGTTGATATGTGTCACTACCTACAGGGAGTTTGTATGTGTCACTACATACAAGGAGTTGATATGTGTCACTACATGCAAGGGGTTGGTATGTGTCACTACACAGAAGGGCGTTGATATGTGTTAGTATATACAAGGGGTTGGTTATTGTCACTACATGAAAAGGTTTGGTGTGTGTCGCTACATACAAAAGGTTGGTATGTGTCACTACATGCAAGCGATTAATATGTATCACTACATGCAAGGGGTTGGTGTGTGTGTCGCTACAAAGATCATATACACAGACGGGTTGGTATGTGTCACTACATGCAAGGAATTGGTATGTGTCACTACATACAAGGGGTTGGTATGTTTCGCTACATGCAAGGGGTTGGTGTGTGTCACTACATACAAATAGTTGGCTGTATATATGTATGGTTAACAGTCAAAGAGAATGTGGTATGTGTCACTACATGCACGGGGTTATTATGTGTCACTACATGCAAAGGGTTGGTGTGTGTCACGACATACGTTGATGTGCGTCACTACATGCAAGGGGTTGGTGTGTGTCACTATATACACGGGATTGGTGTGTGTTACTATATACAAGGGGTTGGTATGTGTCTCTACAGACAAGGGTGTTGGTATGTGTCTCTACATACAATGCGTTTTGGTTGTGTTTATATGGACTATGTAGCTTTAACGCTCACCCCACCACCCTCCCACCCCACCACACCTCTCACATAACATACACATGGCGCTTGTACATGGCATACTATGTTAGAAATGGCACATTTAACTATGGACCAATCTTTAAAAGATAGATATTGATAGGAAAACTAAAATATTTTTTATTAGACTAATAGACAAATACCAGTGTCAGTCCCAAAAGATATTCGTTCCTTACATACTTAATATTTAATTCATGTCATTAACAGTGGAAGATACACATGTCGTAGTGGAGACCGGACATGACCTATATTTTGTCGAAGATAGGTCACAGAGACCCGAAATTCTGCACATTCTGGTGGAGTCTGGTGAAAATCCTGCAAGTAACGAAGAAGATATGATATTAAGAAATGAAAATCTGACACACGGACGGACTAACGAAGTACGAACTTACACGCATACACAAGACGAGATTGTGATCGCTAAGTCGAGATCCGTAAATAGGCTCGAGAAAAATGAAGCAAATGTGTTATGCTTGACAAAACCGACACAGTACTGTAATCTTTACATATCTGACTTACTCGTAGGATGACAAATATAGAGGATCTTAAACGAGTTCCCATTTCATATACGATTTATGAAACGAGTTATGAATTAGATTAGTTTTAACGAGCCTTTTGGCGAGTTAAAATTAAAAATAATTCATAACGAGTTGCAATCAAATTAGTAAAAAATAATTCCGATGTACATAGAATCGCCATGACGTCAGACATACTTTAGCGCTAAAACGTCATAAAATAAGTGACGTCGTAACGTCGCGTCTCACACATAACGTTGCGTATAAAAGAGTTCGTGTTTTACCTCTTTACAAAATAGCAGTTTACGCCAACTTTTTAACAAATCAACAATAATGTTTTGTATAACGTGCATTATGTGTATAAGCTGTCACAAATAATAAGTTTATGACTCAGATCTAAGTGAATTTATAATAAATAAAATAGTTTAAGTTAATAAACTTGCGTAGTGTTACAGGTTTAACTCAACCATTCAAAATCGTTCCAGCCTCCGGGTTGTATTACAAGCGTGCCATACAATAGAATATTAAATGGGTGTTCGACACTGCTAACAAGGGACGTTATGTGATAAAAAGTAATCTATATAACGACATGAAGCTGATAATATCACGGATTATAAAAGTCACCATAGTGTACACCATTTACTAACATTTATACAGAGTTGAACAGTTGCGCATAATATTCCAGAAAGATATTAATTGAATGGATAAAATACATATTACATAATTTTCTGTATTTATCTATGCATTTTAACTATTGAGATGGTTCTAAAGCACACATATGAAATATTTGTGACAATAATCCAACACACATGTCAGCTGTTATTGTAAAACCCCAGTATTAATTTCATATCGTTATATGTGCAGGAGTTCATGTGCCCTACATCGTCTGGGCCTATATACTGTTAGACTAAACACAGTCGCGCAGACTTGATTTCAGTGACCAAATGACGCTTGAGAGGACTCCTAATTTTATCCGCGGATACACACAGCCTCTGTGGACACAATGGTTTTTATAGACGTACATTATATCTCTAAGCTCTGTACTGTGTTCCCTAATATAAGAAGATATATGTTTTTTTACTTGTTTTGAAAGACCTATCGTAGTTTTATAAAAAAAAACATACACTAACCATACGTTGAGTATGTTTTGAAAAAGCTGTTTGGGTCGGATGGTTGTGACCCACCTACTTGCATGTAGGAAAATGTGTACACAAGAAAAATGTAAAATATACTTCTTCTTTTTATTATGCCACAAATTATGAATACATTGCACACATGTATGATTTAACCTTCATAAATACTCTTCAAACGTTTAATTTTAATTTTTTAGTAAGATTTGTTGGTTTGTCTACCTTGTCAACCAATCAAAATTAAGAGATTCTGTGTAATAGCTCCGAATTTACCCTAGAAGTTTTCCCCTGTCCGTTGATTGGTTAGTAATTTGTATAGTCTGGTCATTGACAGCAAATGGTTATAAATACGCCAACACAAATGCTAACACAATGTATTATATTTCTTAATTCTGCTATGTGTTTGTTTTTAATTGTGCTCAATGTGCTACTTATATTATCTTTAAGTAGTTGGTTAACACAGAAACAAAACAACAGAATGCAACAGGTGATTATGAGAAAGATGGCGCTAGTGCAGTAAGCTGGTCAAGAACAATAACATTGACCGTCATTAGTTTCTTAACAGAATTTTCTAGATCATTAACAGCGTTCTGTATTTTGTCTTTGATTAATTCGCGATCACCAACTGTCTTTGATTTTACTTGATAGTTCGCGTTGTACGTTAGCAATACTTCACTTTCTCCTGGAAAGGCTGAATATGATTGTACGTGTACACCAACTGCATTTTCAATAATAATAAAGCATGAAATGAGAAAGTTTAAAGCGGGTTCAACACGAGTAGATGTACTTGTGAATCGTCTAGGCGAATACGTTTGTCCAACCGACGGAAATTTGAGCCACACTTCCCCCTGTAGACGCGTCCGCCGCTTACGCCATTGTCATAGGACAAAATGCTAATCGCCTCATCCAGTAAAGTAGCAAACGTCCTGTACGGCTCTCTGGAAGTATCAGCATTTAGTTCTGCATAGAAAACCGTATTAGTGCTAAGTGTACACTGCTGCGTATAAATGTTAACAAGAGCAACTGCTGCTTTGTAAGCATCATCTTTCCCATTGAACGTGTTTCATTTGGACTTCCCCTTTATCGAACAGTTCTTAGCCTTGGTGTTGAATGTATTCTCAAATGAATCCAACATGTTTTGGGCTCTTTTAAGAAAATCTGTATAAAAAAGAACGAGAAGTAATATAGAATAGTCTATTAAATGTTGTCTCTTTGTTGATTCTAATTTTTATTCAATGTTGATAATTATATTTTACACAAATAATGAGTTTAACTGACTACTGGGAAGAGAACAATAGCTTAGTATAGGATAAAACCTATGAAGAGAAATCTTCTCCATTAAGAAACCGAAAGGGAGGAAGCGTATCGACCGACAGTGGTTACTTAATGGTGAAGAGTTCTCTTCATAGACTCTATCCGACTTACTGTTTACCATAGGTTTATCGATAGTCTCTATATAGGTCATGCTATAACCTGTGAAGAGCGCTCGTAGTAAATTCTTCATGAAACAAATGTAATCAGTCTCCGTGGCCAAATGGTTAACGATGCTGCGTTGTAAACATTCGCCTCTCACCGCTGCGGTTTCGAATCCCACTGGGAGCTCGACTTGTAAGTGAAGACGTGTCGATTCTTACGGATGGCGGGAGGTGTACAGTACGGGTTATACCCAGGAAATGTGGGTGGTCTGCCTCCACCAAAAAAAAATCGACCGTCATATATAACCTTACATGTGTTGAAAAATGACTGAAACACGATACAAACAAACGAAATTCTGAGCCATCTGATTGGTTTAAACAGTAGGGTAAACACTAATTTGTCATACTAAGAAAGAGTATATATCTTGCTATGTCTTCTAAAATGTTTTATTCTTAGCAAATACACAAGAATCAAGACGGTTATTCGCTTTTCAAACCAGAAAAGTTTTACCAGATACTTTTAATTCAGAATTGATGCATAACAAACTAACGTATTAAATATAATATTTACAAATACATTCTCTTCAAAAATAGCATTGCTCGACATACAATTGAAATTAGAATAGACTCTAAAAATAAAATAAATAATAATATTTTTATATCATGAATGTTCAGTATGTTCTTTTACAGTATAGTGTCATTTTATAATGTTTACCGACAAACGAACAGGGTAATATGTAATGTATATCTATTTCGACAATGTGTCGACTTTTTTTACAGGGCGGTGTTTTACGTGAAAAGGTATAGTAGTCGCAGTCTAGGACTCGTCGAATTTATATCAGTTCTTTGATTTACTAATAACCGAATTACGTATGTGGGTGAAAGAATGGGATTTCTCAGTGAAAGAATATTCATAATTGCTAAATATTAATAACAAACTCCGAACACAAAAATAACTGTGACGCTGAGTTATGATGTCAATAAAGTGTTGCTGACATCGATGTCATCCATCGACAGCGTTCAATAAAGCGAATAAATTAGGTTAACATTATACATAAACTGACTTAGAAATAAATATATTGTTTAACTGCTGGGTTCGATTATAGGGAAATCCTTCACTCGGTGGTAGTCGTGTTTTGCGTTTTCAAACCAATGCAGCACCGATGAATTGTGGACAGCATTTATGTTAATTCGACTTTCTATGACCACAAACTCGCGTAAAATCCTTTGATGTATGATAACTGTATTTTTTAACGGCAACACACGTGACAAGAATCATTTTATCAATGGAAAATACTGCTTTTAATTACGCGTCCATACACTTTTACTTCGTTACCTGTCATCGCGAAACGTGAAATCTTTAAAACTAATGCACTTTTAGTACGGACATTTGATGTGGATTAAGACCTTTTATAGTAGAGTTGAACGACTGTCTTCGATTTTTTATTAAACGCTTTGTAAAGAAATTATTCGCCAATATAAATGAAAATAAACCTTTAGAGCGTTTGATAGACGTTCATGTTGTTACAAATAATAACTAAACAAATCGAAAATGGTAATTTATCAATCTAAATATTCTTAAATCCATATAAATTGGATGCTAGATATACCTTAACATTCTGAAAAAGTAGATATAAAAATCGAACAGGAAAAGTAGCATTTAAGGACGACGGTCAATCACAAACATACAAAGAAACGCAGAACAACTATATATAAAGATGAATAAAATGCACGATAAGACATCACAAACACACAAGGGTTGACAATAGGGCTACCGCCTTGGAACAGTCAGTGGCAAAAAAGGCCACTGGGAGTTTAAATCAGGTTCTAGGGTGCACCAAACCTCACTCTTACCCTACTGTCATCTTTAATTTATATTCTAAGCTTAATGACTAAGTCTGTCATTGTTGCAAACGCGGACGACGATTTTGCTAATGCGGTAAAAAGTACAAATGAAAATTAACAGTCTTTATTAGAAAGAAATAGGAGAAATAACACATACAAAAAACACTTACCCGACAAGCTTGATCCGACGCTTGCAGACTTCACAAATGCGGTCAAAGAAATGACTAATATAATGTTTAAAACCATCTCCATCGTGTTCGAATTGCTGTCTTTACTTTTGCAATACAATGTAAATACGTTGAGTCGTACCTGTAAAATACACATACAGTCCGATGAACGACTAAAATACACCGGAGTGTATGGCCGATAATTGTGGGAACTTGACACATGGAAGCTACCTATCTTCAATATTTAATAGGTACATGCAGATAACATGCAAGGGCATAGTACACACTTGTCATCAGGAAGAAACATTGGTCCATTTGTTATGGTCTTGTCCTGATAACAAAATTGTTCGTCAGGTAAAAAATTATTTATGTAAGTCTTTATATTCCATTCACTGAGGTGTTAATTATTTTTAACATTGGAAATAATAATATGTCTACAGCTGATCTCAGTGGAATACTTGAAACCAAATACTATATATTTTTCTTCTAAACGCCTAAATACACCACTATCTATAGAAGCCTTCAAAAACTGACTTGTGTATTGTTATAAAACACAGAAATAGCCATAATGTACAACAATCTATAACTTTTTATCAAAACCGGCAAAAAAACAAATACATTTTCCAACCTTCCTAAAGAATACTTAGTTCAAAATAAGTTTTTGTAATAATATATAATTTATTGTATGAAATATTCACCAAATAATGTGATAAAAGATAATAATAACTCTGAAAAATATTAACTGCATTTATTGCGACATGTAGTATAACTATTTGTTTACATTTTGACTGAATAATTTACGTTGTCCTCATATGAATCTTCTTGAATTTGTTACGATATATCATTATATTTGTGCAAGGTCTATGGTGGGATGGTCCTTCTCAACCCATAACACATATTTACGGGAAGGATAAACGGGTCAACCAAGTGGTGGCAGAACAAAAAAGGGAATGGGGGTGGGGTTGGGGGCATAGTACGCGCAATCATATGAATTTAGCGTGATTTACTTTATGCATACAGGTACGTTTGTGCGCGGAGCTTATCGCTTACTTTTAATAATGTATTTCTATGTCGAAACAGATTAATTCATAACCTGTATTCAATTTCAATAAAATTATATATTTCAACTAATGATATTGCAATTGAATACGAAAAAATGGTAGACATAAAGCTGCAGTCCACAGGAATGTACCAAACATCTACCCGAGTTTAATAGAGAAATAGGTGGATATAATCCTGGCTGCTCCACTCCCAACGTCCCTTCCAGTTTAATATGCAAAGTCCTATAATTTGTTTTAAGCATAAAAAGCCAATTAGAAATATTTCTTTCAACTGCAACAAAATCTGACCTTAATAAAGAAAGAAAAAAGAAAAAAAAATTCTTAAGGATTGTGACTGTAAATCTGCCAAATTGTTATATGCTCCGGATGATCATGTCATCACTGGCAAAGTTGATAATAGATAAACCTGATCGGCAATTGTTTTCTAAAGGTCCGAAGTATAGACTGGCTTCAATGATTTGATTTACTACAAATCGTTCAATCAATTGAAGATTTTAATATAAATTGTTGTCGAAGAGTACATGTGTACCTATATACCGCTATACTTGGAAAAATTTAGTTCTTATCAAAACAAAAACCCGTTTATCTTTTATACAGGTTTCTTCCGACAGCTATATTTTCGTTTTGTAATTTGAAATTGGGAATCAAAGAATTGTTTAACCAATTTGTTTTATATCATTTTGATAAAGCAGCTTATAATGTATTATTGCTTGGCTCCTACATTGCGTCATGCATTTTATCTTTGGAACTCGGGAGCTATAATTCGTATACTGCAGTTCAACCTACAGCTTATACTGTTGGTTCCACTTTCCGCAACTTTCAAGACTGGGTTAGACGAAACGCAAAACAAACTTCCGAATATGTTCTTGATTTTTAAATTACACAAACAGCGTTATAAAGCACGCGTTATGTTTAATTTTAGTGCCTATAACACTACAATTATCTTTAAACTTTTAACGTCTGGTCTATTTGTCGTTAAATATCAAGAAAACCAAATTGTGCTAAAGCTAATGTCCACACTATACACAACATTACCTCACAACCTTATTTTATGACCTATGATGATCGTGGGTTCGATCCTCGCCTTGGCCATGTTATTTATCCTTGTGAAAGACAATTAATCCACATTGCTTAGTACTGGTTCTACCTAGGAAGCCATCGAGAGTGATTAATATAAGTTGCAAGAACTTGTTTCACAATCGGTGTAAATGACTTAAGTTTAAACTGATGACGTCTACCTAAATCATGAAAGAGAATGTCTTCATTCTTGTTGGTTCGTACCCTTCAATGTTTTTCTCTGGTTTATCTGACTTCTGGCAAATCATTGAATACTTGATTTATGGGTTCTAATCTTTCTGATAGACTTTTATATTTACTTTTTAGACGTCTATTTTTATATTCATATATACATGATCATCTTTGTCTTGTATTGCCTAATATACCCTGGCGGGGATACCTTTATTTGCACTGTCCCGTTGTATTGGGATGGCGATAGAGCTAGAGTAAGGTTTGTGCTCCCCAGAATCAGGTTTAAACCCAATACATTTACCTGTGGATTAATTTACCTGTTCAAAGTTTTCTACGTCATCAAATAAAATCTTATTCTCGCTTTTCACAGATATTGCTGCGGGTGAATTGTAAATATCTATTGTTGTGTATTGATTTCGATTTAAACAAACATAAATAGTTTCATCAATCAAGACTTGGCTTGAGAACTTTAATGCTAGAAAGCACAAAATATCTAGTTTAATTAGATCAGGTTAAATCAATCATTAATTGATGGGGACAGTTTTCAATTTTCCTATTTCTTTAACTATTATTGCCGTCGCATCTAAAGGTGTGTCAAATCGTCTACGTAAAGGTACCAATCCACTTACCAAATTGTTAAAATATATTTAGAATAGTCACAAAACTGTAGGATGTATGTTTTGGATTTGGACAGGAAAGCAGACGAAAGGAGGGGCCAGTACAAATGAAACGACAACAATTGCAGAATGTCAATATATGGCCAAATCCATGTAACAATTTTGTAAAATAAGCTAAAAGAAAACACAAAATCGCAGTTTCCATATTTTGTTTTCAGACGAATAGGCGGACAAGGCGTTAACGACGTATTCATGGTCATTCATCGTTAAAATTACGCGGGATATTGATGACTTTAAACACTTATCAAGCCTCTGCCCGAAAACCTTAATCCAATGTTTACGTCGATGCCGCTATTAACACTTGACTGTTTACCATAAACTGGCTATTCTAAAGGTCTTTGATGATGTCGCTCAGTAAGAACCCTTTAAGGCAAAAAAAAAAGTTAAGTTTATTTGCTGTATCCCTATCGACTGCAAAATCTGCCGAATCGAATCTGTATTAGTCAAATTGTCTAAAACAAAAGGGTAAAATGACAACCGAGAAATCGCTTACCTGCCGACTTTTGTCTATTGTAGATATTTGCAACAGTCACGAAAGTGGGCAGCCGTAAAAAGTCGCCCCGAGTACACATCAGTAGTGTTATTATTTACTGGTCCTTTGGGATCATCAAGCCTATTCTGTGTTTGCTTTAAAGTAGAATATCGCTTAAGCCGGTGCTAGGAGGCGTGAGAGGTGTTGCATCTTAAAATTACCTCTCAGGAACAGACTCAATAAAACCAACCGAGTCTGCTACTTTTCTCTCTTGTTTGTGTTTGTTGCTTCCAACGGATCACCTTTTCAGTATTTATTGACATTCACACTAGCGTTTGTTTAGTGCTGTGTGGCGGCCGTAAAAAGTCGCCCCGACTACAAATCAGTAGTGTTATTATTTACTGGTCCTTTGGGATCATCAAGTCCATTCTGTGTTGCTTTAAAGTAGAATATTGCTTAAGCCGGTGCTGACAGGCATGAGAGGTGTTGCATCTTATAATTACCTCTCATGAACATACTCAATAAAACCGAGTCTGCTACGTTTCTCTCTTGTTTGTGTTTGTTGCTTCCAAGGGATCACCTTTTTAGTATGTATTAGATAAAAGAGGTCTGGTGATTTCTGGATGTAGTTGTTGTTTTGTTTTTCTTAAAAGTAGGTATACAATTACTCTGTTTTAAACAGGTACACACGAGCATGCTAAACTGTATCTCCTGGAACACCATCTAATCAAACTTGGTAGAAGACCATAAGCTTATGCTACATGCAGTATTATACCTCTAGCTCTTAATTTTCTCCTGCATAAATGCTTTGTAAAACCTAAGTGACAGACACCGTTTAAGAAATATAAAATGATCGGACAGGGAAAGTAGCACTCAAGGAGGACAGTCAACCACAAAACACAGAAATAAACACGCAAACAGACAAACAAGAAGGCAAAAGTAATAGAAAACGACATCACAAACAAAAAAGGGTTGACAATAGGGCTACCGCCTTGGAACGGTCAATGGCAAAGTAGGCCACTGGGGAGTTTAAACCGGTTCTAGGGTTCTCCAAACCTCACATTTACCCTACTGTCATCCCATTAAAACAGGACAGTGTAAATAAAGAAATCCCGCCATGATCTAATGTCTAACCAACAAGACAGCATCAATAGGCAATATAAGTAAAACACAAAAATGCACGTGTAAATATAATACAAAAAACAATAGCCTAGAAAGTCACAATGAAGGTACTCAATGACTTGTTAGAAGCCAGAGCAACAAGAGAATAAACCATTAAGGGCACGACAAGAAAGATCATGGTCAAAATCAAACGCCACCGTCCCAATGGGCTTTAGGTAGGCGTCATCATAGGGTCCACAGCTTGTCCAGTCATTGTACAATTAAAGAGGAAAGCATAGTGGCGAACTGTAAAAGTGTCTACCACCAAGCATGCAGTACGTTGCAAAATGATAGGGTCATAACCTCTTTTGATAAACGTTTTAACAAGTTTAACAAAGATAGTATGAAAGTGATCATGACTAAGAATCTTACGAAGTTTATAAATCACATCAACATAGAAGTCAGGTTGTGATAGTCCTTTTCGCAGAAGAGTCCTTAAATTACTTTTATATTTGTAAAGAAGATCAGGGTTACGATAATAAAAGTCCAACTTGGTGAGAACAAACGATTAAGCTGCATGCAACACATGAGAGCTCTATGCCTTGTTTCAGAGAAAAAATGTTTTCCCTTTACATTAGTTTATGTAAAACATGTGACCCCTGGGGTAGTGGCCAAATTTTAAACCTCAGAGTCAGTATTTGAACAAACGTGTTAGAGGATTAAAAGCTTATAATACAAGTGAAATATTAGACCTCTAGCTCATGTTATTTCAGAGGAGAAGATGTTTCAAAGATTTTCCAAAGATATCTCTGTAAAACTGCAATCCCCAGGAAGTGGCCAGATTTGACCTCAGGTTCCCCGTTTGAACAAACGTCATACAGGACATACGCTTATGCTAGATGTAATGTATGAGAGCTATATGCCTCGTGATTTCAGAGAGTCAAGTTGTTTCCCTATAAACGTCTATGAAAATCATCGGAATCTAGCGCGGGGCCAATTTTGATCCCCGGGTCACCAAACAAACTTGGAAAATGCTATATATATACTACAAGCACACTAATAGACCTCTAGCTGTGGTAGTTTCAGAGAAGAATATTGTTTAAAGATTGTTTATGTAACTTTATATAAAACAGTGACCCCGGGTCAGACAAAGCTATTTGTTTTAATATTCCCATGTGTTGTACTTAAATGAAATACAACCACATCAGTATGATTCATACGTGCATGATATACTTTTTACTTATCGAGAAAAGAAAACAACTATTTTTCAAGGACTTAGCCTTTTAATACATTAAAGAGCGTTTATTTTAGGATTTGACTCATTTTCCTTGGACGTTCATACAAACTTATTTTTGTATCTCAATTTTAATTAGATCATATCGATAAATCACGCAGAATAGCATTGTCAGTGTCGACTTTTACTTTTTCTTAACACACACGACATAAAAAGTACACGTTCAAATGCTGGAGTTAAAGAGACACACGGCATTTATCAAGTATCAAAATCATCACGTGAATTTATTAATCTAGTATCAGTTGGATTCATATCTGCTTACATATAATTAAATAAAATATGTATGAGTTCCATATTTCTTCGTTATTTTACTATAGCTTTCACTGGTTCTTATACATCCTTATAGGAAGGTAGCATTTGATGTTTGTCTTTAATCTTGTCTTGTCGTACCGCGTGGGGTTTAAACCAGGTTCTAGGGTGTACCAAACCTCACCGTTACCCTGTTGTCATCCCAATAAATGGGACAGTGTAAATAAAGATATCCCCGACAGGTTATAATCTCTAACAAACAAGGCAGCATTAATAGGCAATATAAGTAAAACACATAAATAATAATGTATATATAATGTAAAAAACAAAATCCTAGGAAGCCACAAAATATGTACTCTGTGGCTTGGCAGAAGCCAGAGAAATACGAACACAAAACGTTAAGGGTACGACAAGAAAAGATTAGAGGCAAACATCAAACGTTACCTTCCTATAAGGATTTCGGTAGACGTCATCATAGGGTCCACAATCTGTCCTGTCATCGCACAATCAAAGAGGTAATAGTAACTGTGGCGAACTGTAAATGGGTCCACCACTAAACATGCAGTGCGTTGCAAAATGATAGGGTCAGTCTTATGTCACTAAACATTTTCTATATTCGTTAATTAATGTAAGTGTACGGCACTTAGAAGGGAAATGAAAACCACGATTCCGGAGTTTTACGAGAAAATAAGGATAATATATATACGCTGGTCATCCGTACGAGGATCGGTCACTAGACAAAACGTTCCAATTGCCGATGGTATCATTGACGCCATTTTCAGCAACCCATATCGAATGTAGTTAGCATAAGCAAACAGGTCTCTAATTTTTATTCAATAAAATGAAAAATTGAGCATATACCCAAAGAAGACCGTAGTAATAAATAATACATTTGTAAATTTCAAGAAAAAAAAAGAGTTTTATTGATAGTTTGTAAACATCGCTGGGACCGCAATAGTTATATTTATATTTCTGTTGCTCATGTGGCATCCATTCTGGCATTAGGTTTTGATCATATTATGTCTTCCATTAAATAGCTTTGCCGTGTATCTCAGTCGATTACGCTCTCGTCTATTATTACCTGCGAGTTTACCCCCTCCCCCCACCCCCATACCCCAACCCCACCCCACCAAACCCATTTGCTGGTCATTTTTGAATGTCTCTGAGTTAGTTCTTTAAAAACAGTTATGTTTTATCAGCCGTTCGGATATAGGAATAGGGGTTGTAGGCCAAAAGGCTATAATGGAGGCCTATGACTTATATGAATGTATTGAAACTAACGTATGACTATATGGTGCGTAGTTTTAGTATTTTCAACTATTTTGTGATAAAAACACTAATTAATGATATCATTAATTATATCTTGTGATATCACAAAATGATGCATTGAAATCACATATGCATTTGAAGTACTGATATCAATAAAACGATTTTATGATATCACAAAATGATTTATTGTTTGGATTTTGTAATATCATTCACTCATTTGTTTATATTAAGAAATAGTATTGAGTTAATTAGTGATATCAATAAATGAAATATATATAGAATATGTGATACAATTTATTCGATTTCGTGATATAACTAAATTATATAATATATCACATAAATAATTCAATACTTATTTTGTGATATCATTAAATGATTTGTTGATGTCATGAATTAGTAATTAATAATTGATTCCAATAAATGTCTTATTATTATAATATCGTGCTATAATCTTATAGACTGATTTAGAGAATTTTTCCCCTTACTAGAAAACAGTTAATAAATTTACCATTGACTCTAGCTACAGGTCAGATCACTCGATTACTATTTTAAATTGTAACTTTACAGAATTTATTAAGGGTAAGCCACTATGGAATCACAACAATTTCCTACTAACTGATATAGACTACTAGAATGTAATAAATAATAAATTTAAAGAAATTAAAATACAATATGCCTTACCTGTTTATAATATTATAATAGTGTCCCTAATAAAGAAATAATTAACAATTAATGATCCATTATTTTTAGACACATTATTGATTAAGAGGTAAATCACTATCATAGCTATAACAAAATGTTAAATGAAAAAGAAGAAAAGGATCTTATAAATGAAATAAAACAATTAGAACATTATCTCATCTCTGATAATGTACCACACTTGAACAATTGAAAGAAGAATTATTATCATATCGTAAAGAAAAGATGAATGGCTACTTAATTAGATCACGTGCCCAGAATATAGAAGATGGAGAAAAACCCATAATTTTTTTTGGAATTTAGAATTGCACAATTACACAAGTAAAAATATTCCAAAAATTAAAAATCCTGATGGCAAAATAATAACGGACCAGAAGGAAATTTTACAGGAAGGAACTAAACTCTTTTATGAAAAATTGTACTCCAGTAGAGTTGCTGAACTACAAGAGGTTGACTTAAACAAAGAATTTTCAGGACTGAATATACCTAAATTATCATCAGAGGAAGCCACTTCATTAGAAGGAATTATGACATATAAACAAGTTTCAATTTCGCTCTCTACAATGAAAAATAATTGTTCACCCGGAACTGACGGATTCGGTGTAGATTTTTTAAAAGTGTTTTGGAAATATCTTGGTCATTTTGTTGTTAGGGAAATAAACTACAGATATCTAAATGGTGAATTGTCAGTAACTCAAAAAGAAGACATTATTACGCTTATCCCTAAAGATAATAAACCTAGAAGATTTCTATAAAATTACCGTCCAATATCATTATTAAATTGCGTTTATAAGATTGCTTCAGGTGCAATAGCAAATAGATTTAAATCAGTTTTACATAAGCTCATTCATGAAAGTCAATCAGTGCTGGTAGGTTCATTGGAGTAAACACTCGGATGATATTTGATATAATGCAGTTTGCAGAAGAAAATAATTTGCAAGGACTTATATTATTAGTAGATTTTGAAAAAAACATTTGATTCGCTCTCACGGGTATTTAATTGAATTGAATTGGATTTTATAGTCGCACCAACAGCTAAGGTCATATGGCGACTTTCCAGCTTCCACTGGTAGAGGAAGACCCCAGGTGCCCCTCCGGGCAATTTTCGTGCACGGGCGGGCACCTGGGTAGTACCACCGACGTTCCGCAAGCCAGCTGCATAGCTTCCTCACATTCTTGGGTATTTATCTTTAATGTTCTAAAGTTCTTTAAATTCTACGCATCAATTATCTCTTGGGTAAAATTATTATAAACCAATGCCAAGCTATCGGTTAACCTGGCTGTGTCTTCTTGGGCTAGACACTTTCCCTTAGCCTCGTCCGTCGGACTGTGACGTAAACCGGGCAGTCCCGTGTATCGGTCTATCCTCCGAGCTAGTTAAAGAACCATAGGAATCTATTCGATAATAAGAGTAGGGCACGGTTTCCGGATTCCTATGTATCATTCCCCTCTCTCTGGGGCGGCTCTAAATAACCTATACTGCGTTGATGAGCCGTTATACAACATTTAATTCAACATCGGCAAGGGCTGCCAACAGGGCGATCCATTATCCCCGTATATTTTTATTCTTTGCGCAGACATTTTGGCAATTAAAATAAGGAACAACAGTACAAATCCAGTAATATCATTAAACATTTACATATTTATATAAAATCATCTCAAGACCTTTATAATATCCTCAACCAAAACCCCAGTAAACCAACTTCAAAGACAAAATGGGAAAAAAATGTATACTATAGAGGAGGATACTTGGGAAGAAATATATACAGCACCATTCAAATGTACAAAAAATACACTATTACAATGGTTTCAAATACGAATTAAACATAGAATTCTCCCAACAAGAAGGTTTTTACATAAGATTAATATCGCAGACAGTCCTACTTGTAAATATTACGATCATGAAGAAACATTAACCCATATGCTATGGTCATGTTATGTTATGCAAATGTTATTAAATAAATGTTAAAAGAGATATCTGCATAACAAAAAAATACAGTTGTCAATTAAGGCACCTGGCAGGTAAAATACAATGTAATAAGAAATTATACTGGTACCAACACGCACAGATAAGTGAGCATGGCCCTAGGTGGAGATAATACGTTGTGTTTTTTCCCTGTTTTTTCCGTCTTCTTTTCTTCAGTTACTTTAAGGACAACAGTTGCAACGACTTTGTATTGATATAAAACATTACTACATGCATTAGGTTTAAATTGATACATATTGATATAAATTATGCTCTATCTTAAAAAATAAAATAAAAAAAATATAAAAATATGTATTATATCACAATATCAATATGTTATATCATTAATTCGATTTTGTAATATCACAAAATAATTTACTGATATCACATATTCAGTTAAACGAATGAAGGAATGAATGAGGTTTTCAGGCAAACTTTTCTTCATTATCAAACTCGGTAGGCAAGTAGGGCAGGTATGTTGTGATATATTTAAGTGAATAATTGATATCTTGAATTCGATTTAATGGTATCAATAAGTGATTTGATTTTATGGTATCACTAAATGAATTACTGATATTCAAATTGACAAAACAGTGTAAATAAAAGTATATCCCGTCAAAAGGAAGTCTCTAACAATAAAGTCCAGGTCCAGAGAAATTAGGAAACGATACGCATGTATGTTATTGTAAACATATATATATATAAAAACATAATTGAAACACCTCAGGGTGTACCCAGAATTGTATTGAACATCCACATCACTTGCCGCCGAAGAGAAAATCAATATAGGTTACGACCAGAAAACGCGAGGTACAAAAGTTCATGCACCAACTTACATTTCAGGACCTCCGAAGGTGCAGTGATGGAGTCCCACGAGGTTGTCCGGTCATCGCACAAGAGAAAATAATCGAAGCGTAGTGACTGACTGTAGAGGGGTCAATCACGAAGCATGAAGTGCGTTGTAAAATACTATCGTATCCTTTTCTGACGAATGTCCTGATTATTTTTTTAAGTGGTTAGGAAATCCGCCAGACCCCTTTAATTTCAGAAGTTTATAGATTACATCTGCATAGAATAAACATTGTGATATTCCTAGTCGCAGACAGGTTTTTAGGTTGGTTTTATACTTCTCCAGCAGGCCTTCATTGTGGCGATAACATTTTGAGAAAGATCTACGTAGTTTATGTTAACGAAAACCTTGCTGAAGAAGTTTACTTGTAATAACTTGATTTCGATAATTGAAATCCTTAACATCGTTACATACACTAGGAACACGAACTAGCTGGGAGATAAAAAAAAAACGTATCATGTAACACGAGGTACGTCCCCATCTAATGTCGATATGCAATGATGTCAAAGTTAAAGTCATCTCTCTTATCATATATTATAGTATGTATGTAACCATTTGAAATCAGATTTTCCATCAAGAATTAACATTCTCACATTGAGAACCTCAATGTCCTATGGAAGAGACATTGGGAACCTCACTGTCCTATGGAAGGGACATTGAGAACCATTTAGGCTAATATAGTCTATACGCATATATTATCCGGTTCGTAGCTGTTGGTGCGACTATAAAATCCAGTTCAAATTAATTTTTAAAGTCAATTATTAATACCATGCAGATAACAATCATGATTCATTTTTGTAATTTGTGTAATGAAAAAGAGCTATTGTCATCACTTGATCGTCGTCGTCTGCGTCTACGTCCGGGTTAAAGTTCGTATGAAAGCTGGTATGTCCGGAACTACTTTACATATGTCATGCAGGTAAAAAGATTAAAATTAACGCTTCATTGACCAGCTGTAAGTGATAACACTATACATTATTATTTAATATTGAAGCAGGTTGATATCTTAGTCTCGTCGTCATTTTACCAGTCGACTATATGAAGCTGTAAATGGAGACCGGAAGACAATACTCCTGGCCTTGTGTTACACAGACTGCTTTAAATGGTTTGAATTTCGTTTGTCATATTAGACAACCTTATTACGAGATGACAGGTCACTGCAGACAATAATAAACAATGCCTTTCATCTACAAAACATATTGACCGGGGGCCATTCTGCTATAAATTTTAATAAATTGACCCTCAATTTGGAGAGCCAAAGTTACACGAATGAGGTCAATATTATATACCTTGGAGTCGTTATTTTATATAGATTACTGACTGGGGGATCATTGTTCTGTATAAAGTGTTTGACCCGGAGGTCATTGGACTAGGGGCTTTTCAAGCCCTAGTCCTTAGCAGGCGACAAAATTCGAGCACGCTAGAAGCCGCAACAGATCGTCACTGACGAAATGTATCACTACGCTAACAGACAGGCGTCAGCTGTCATTTTGATTGGGTGTTCATTCACATAAAAGAAGTAAACACATCCCACTCACTGTATGCATATTCATAGGGCCCTGGCCTTGTGTAGAGAAGAAATAGGTCTCCGGATCAGACAAATACCATCTAAATCGTAAATAATCTGTGTGAAATGGAAAGAAAATTGAAGAATGTGATGTTTGGGCCTATACTTTTTTTCTACTAAGACAAGACACAAGATGATATATTTTATCTCGGGATATTATAAACACCGTTTGGACCCCGTACATCCAGCTTTGCAAACCTAGGATAAAGTAGCTCATTTGCATATTAATGTCAAAAGGACCAATGCTTCCGAGCAAAAGTAGTTTTTTTTCAGCAAAAAAGAATAGAGGTAAACATTTGCGATATCAGCGGGAAAATGGAACATCCGTCACCTAATGGAGACAATCTTAAAGAAAGTCTTGGTCAAAATGTTATAAGTGCAGAATTTACAAATTGTATTACAACGCTGTAGAAGCGGCATTTCAGACCCAATAAATTGCACTGATCACGCGTTGATTGCATGACCCGCGATCACTATTAATCGAGTGGAGAAGATTTTTTCGAATCCGACTTTGTACAGATATGAATAATGTTGCTCCGAATTAATAAATGATGGAATTCATACCACAATACAAAAAATATGTTAACAATAATACATTTAGATATATTTTTCCTAAAAGGCTAACTCATACGGCCCATATTTCTAACCGGTGCAAGCGTCGGAATTTAATAATTACAATCTGACCCCTTCGAACACAAGAAGACGCTTTTCGCCAGTTTTGTTAACACAGAACCAAATTTGACACAGAAGACTGAACTTATGTTCATAAATGCACTTACACCATGTACACTCAACAGAACTGTTCAATTTCCAAAGACCCTAGTCCATCAGGCTTTCAGCACATTGATTTCTCTATTGGGGTCGATGTACTTCATTAAATAAATATAAAATGACATTTTACCGTAAAAGAAAGAGCAATACTTAACATTCACGATTTAAAATAAAATTTCTTTATTTGATTTTATTCTGATTTCAATTCAGAGCTATTTTTGAGGAGAATTTGATTGTAAATATTACATATAATACATTAGTTTGTTATATATCCAAACAGGTCTGAATTAAAAGTATCAGGTAAACTGATTCTTGTTTAAACAAAAAGGATAACCGTCCTGAGCAGTTTTGTTTATGTGCTTAGAATATGAATTGAGCCTTTAAGAAGACGCAACAAGAAATACACTATTTTTCTTAGTATGACAAATAAGCTATTGCTCTTTTCTCCACAGGTAACTTATTTTTAAATGAATCTGTTCTAAACGACACTCACATAGACAGCCACTTCGGCTAAGAAAATTCTTAAACAAAAGTGTTGCGTTATAAGTTGAACACCTCGTGTACACATTCTCTTACTGTGACAAATAAGATGATTATTGTAGATATTTGTGTTTGTGTAGGTAAACCGCCATCCTTGTAGTTGGTGTCTCATCCTTTGTGTTAACGTGATACAGACACAGACATCACGTGATCACACTGGGCCAGACACCGCGTGGTCAGCGCCTGCACGCAGAGAGGATCCTTTGTTTACACACACACACCGAAATTACGCTCTGTCATTTTCATAAAATTTGTATATTCCACTTTATTGAAGGAATACGATGTGTATATTGGTATATAATCGCTAAAGTGGAAAACGTAGGGCAGAAAACCAAGATTATGAAAAACAAAGCAAAACTGAGAAATACGACTGGTAATGAAAGAGTATATGTTCAAAACGACAGAAGTTTAGAGTCGAGAGTTAACGAATCGAACATGTACACTGTCCTTAAAGAAATAGGTAGGGCTGACAACTATTTTGTGTCCGGTGACGGCAGAATCTTGCGAAAATCAGTGAACCATCGTTAGGGGGGTATAACGGTTGGAGCATGGAATGTCGGAGGATGGTCTCTAAAATCTAACTGCGATGCTAATATTAAACAAGAAATTATTGAACATTACGATTTCGATATATTTTGAATCTGTGAAACGTTTTTAAAGAATGATGAAACTATAAATCTTAATGGATATAAATGGGTTGGAAATAATAGAAAGTCAGTTCACGTTAAAGCCAAGAGAGGATCAGGTGGTGTAGGGGCTTTTATAAAAAAAACATTACTTGAAACATATACATACACTGTTGATACGCGAATGGAAGATGTTATGTGGTTAAAATTCCAACATATTGAAACAAACCTCAAATTTACTATTTGCATTTGTTAACTGCCCCAGAGGGGTCGAGCAGAAGATATGACGCTGAACAGTTTTATTCCGAATTGATGTTGAAAGTAAACGAATACCAAAATGATGGAAATTTAATTATATGCGGTGATTTTAACTCGAGGATTGGTGATGAATGTGATTACATAGAAGGTGTAGATTGTGTCCAACCAAGACAGATACTAGATGAAAATGTGAATCCATATGGGCATTTGTTGGTCGATTTTCTGGTGGATACAAATATGTGTACAGTGAACGGCAGACTTGGTGAAGACAATTTTACGAATATCGGAATAAACGGCAGCTCTGTTGTCGATTACTTTATAGGGCCACATGAGCAACTTCAGAACTATCGATCTTTTAAAGTGCTTGCAATGTCCTCGGTTATAGATGACCTTAACCTTCAAGGACACTCTAAATCCTCTGAGCATTCTATTATATACATGCAAATGAAATGTAATTGTTAAACGAATACAACAACGATAATGTTATATTTGAACCAAACCCGATAAGTAAGAAGCAGTATGAGGTCAGTGACATATCTGTGTCGTTTTTGAATTGTGAAAACTCATTGTCCATGATATTAGATTGAGTGATACGAATAGAAAATCATATAAAGAAAGAAACTGATGTTAAGGCGGCATATTTGGAATTTGTTAATTTACTAAATAAAGAAATGCACGAGAAACTGAAGTCCAGAAGAACGTCAAATACAGTACTTAAACCCCATAAAACAACATCGAAACCATACTGGAATACTGAACGTCAACATCTTTGGGATAAGGCATTTTGGTGTCAAAAACATAGTTATCGTGTAAAACATGTAATGCAAGTAAACGAAAATTAAGAACGGAGTTTTTTATAGCACGAAAAGCATTTGATAAATGCAATAGGAAATATAAACGGAAGTTTCAAATAGATGAATAAAATAAACTCGAGGAAGAGTTTAAGAGCACTGAAATAAAATGGCCAAATTAAAAACGATACACAAAGTGTATTGAGTAAATGAAAAATATACTTTGAACTTTTGTTTAATGAAACACCTACGGATTCTATTGTTGATGAAAAATATTTAGAAGAAATAATAAATATTACTAAGCATCCAGATGACCCTGTTTTCCCTAAATCTGATTGTACTTGTTTAAATATCCCATAACTAGAGAGTAAGGCTGTATGGGTTGATCTTATTCTGGCTGAAATACTACGCAATGATACCTGTGTGGACTTACTGTTCAAAATTTAAGTTATGCGTTCGAACTGGGTGTAGTACCAACGGAATGGACGAAAGGTATAATCAGTCCGGTATTTAAGGGAGAGGACCCTACTCTTCCATTCAACTACCTGCCTCTATCGTTACTGTCTGTAACCTGCAAAATATATGCTTGTGTTTTGAACAAAAGGCTCACACAGTGGCTTGAAACGAACAATTTATTATGTGATGAACAAAATGGATTCAGGAAAAACAGGAGTTGTATAGGCCATATTTATACAATTTATACAATTATAAATAATAGAAAATTAGCAAACAAGGATACATTTGTATGTTTTGTTGATGCCAAAAGAGCATTTGATAATATACCACGGGATTGCCTATGGTAAAAAATGATGACATTAGGTGTACATGGTAAAATATTAAAAGCTGTTCAATCGATGTATGTAGATGTCTCATGTATTGTAAGAGTAAATGATTATGAATCAGATTGGTTTGATGTTAAACAAGGTGTCAAGCAAACCTGTGTATTCTCTCCAACACTATTCTCCATTTATATAAATGACCAAGGAAATAAAGAGTCTAAATCTGGGTGTCACTATGTCTGATGAACTAACAGTAGCCATATTGCTTTAGGCAGATGATGTTGCCATTTTAGCGGAAAATGAATTAGATATGCAAACAATGCTAGACAAAATAAGTGAATGTTGTAAAGAATTTTTGTAAATGAAACACAATCTAAGGTACTACATTTCAGGCAAAAACGTAGAAATAAATCATGTTTTAATTTTAAATGTGACAGCAAAGATATATACTTGGAACATAGCTATAAGTACCTTGGTTTCTGGTTCAATGAACAACTTGATATGAATTTGACAGTTAAAGAGGTTGCAAAATCAGCAAGCAGAGCACTGGCACCTATTTATACCAACTTTCTTTGTGCTGGTGGAATGACATTTTGTGTGTATACTAAACTGATTATTTCTGTTGTTGAACCGGTACTATTCTATGGATCTGGCATATGGGGACAAAATAAATATAAAGTAATTGAAACAGTCTTAAATAAGGCGGGAAGATATTTTTTAGGGGTAACCAAATATTGTTCAAACGTTTCATCGAGGGAAGATCTGGGATGGGACTCTTGTCAGATCAAGCAGACATCTGTAACAGTACGACTGTAGAATAGATTAAGAAATATGCCAAGCAATAGAGTAGAAGGACAAGTTCACAATTGGTCGTGTAAAAAACCCAAGTCCTGGGAAAGTATAATGCTCCGATTTATAGAGAACACAGGAACATTAGAATATATGTTAATTGAGAACCCCAACATAAAGAAATGTCTGAGCAAAATACGTGACCATTTAATCCAAACAGATAGATGTGCATGATATGAACAATTACAACGTGATGGAAGAAATAATCAGAATGGAAATAAACTTAGAACGTACAAACTCTATAAAAGTGTGTATAAAACAGAGATATTATGTAAATTGCAATATGAGCAGAGACAGATCTTTCCTTAGCAATTGAAACAGGGAGATATACTCGACCAAAAACACCGGTCCCTGAACGAGTTTGTAAATATTGTAATAAGTCACCAATCGAGGATGAAACTCATTATTCGATTGACTGCGAGTTTTATTCAGTTATTAGATATGAAGTTTTTAATAGAGCAAATCAAGCAGAAAACGTTTTTTTTCTGTTTTCATCAACTGAAAAAAATAATATTCTTAATGAACTGTGATATATTACAGCACACATTAGCTAATGCACTTTTAAAAATGTTTAAACGGCGCTCTTTAGCATTGTAAATATCCATAACTGTGTTATAAAATAAATTCTATATATAAGGAATGAAGTTTAAAACAAAGGTTATGTTTTAGTTTGTTTTTTAAATGAAAGTTTGAAATTTAATTGTAGTCTTCATTTTAAGTATATGTCAACGAATACTAAATAATAATTTTTAAATATTGAATATATAGTTTAAGGCAATACATTTGTAACTTTTATTATGTTTTAACATGTACTATTGTGTTTTATAGTGTCTCATATGCCTATGATGGCAGGATATCAAATAAAACAATGTTGTATAATATTTGTAATTGTAAAAGTATTTGATATGTGACACTTTAATAAAATATTACTTACACATATTACTTACTATATTCTATGAGATGACAACGTAACGTATACACAGGAAGTATTTATTTGTATATGAATGTCTTCTGCATGTGTTTTTTTATCGGTGTCAGGAGAAAATGCGGAACATGAATGATTGGGCTAGTACTGTTATCAGGGCATAGTGTACTGATATGTGGGTGTTCATATGTAAATAGTACTCATATGTGTGATGTCGGCATCCTTCAAACTCATTTTTTAAAAATATATTTTTAGCTGTGGCGGCCATCTTGAATTTCTGGCCGACCTGAAATTTTGCTAGGATCAATTAGACATCAAGAGAAACATTCATGTAGTTTCACGAAAATCCACCAAGTAGTTTCAGAGGAGAAGTCGCTACAAGTTTTTACTATATAACTCTATGTAAACAAAGATGGCCACTGGCAGCCATGTTTAACGTCAAATCAAAACGATTTTTGACAAGAACCAACGTCATGTCATGCTGATTATTTTAGAAAAGTCCCATGTCAATATCACTTATAGTTTTCAAGGAGTAGTCGCTACAAACTTGTATTTTAAAAACCTATTTTTAGCTTTGGCGGCCATCTTGGATTTCACATCAACATGAATTTTTGCTAGGATCAACTATACTTCATGGGCAGCATTTCTGTAAAGTTTCATGAATATCCATCTAGTAGTTTCAGAGGAGTAGTCGCTACAAATGAAAGTTTACGGACAGACGGACGACGCACCACGGCATAAGCTCTGCTGATCTCTGATCAGTCGAGCTAAAAATGAAGCTTTTATGAATTTGTTCTCGTATGAGAATTATATGAAACTCCTGTGATATAAATATCATATGATAAGTTATATATTAAAAATCATATGTGGCTGCTTTTATATAAGTATATCATATGTTTATTATATATAGCAAACCTATTTATCGTATTCAGCCTGCATATAGTTTATATTTTGACTATCAACACGTTATCATTACAATTACCGTTTTAAAATGAATCGATGCATATGTATAGGAGGTCATTGTGTCCGCAGAGGCCGTGCGTGTCCGCGGATAAAATTAGGGGTCATCTCAAGCGTCATTTGGTCCCTGAAATTGAATTCAAGTCTGTATGAATTATTCTTAAGGCAAAAAGATTTGCACGGTTCATAAAATATACTTAAGGCCAAAAGATTTGCAAGGTTCTTTATATTATCATATTTTTCAAATGTTTTCAATTTTTACTTTCATCATTAAACATTGTCACTCGGTTTTCAATACAATTGATCACTTCACGGTTCGATACGTACGATAGAAAATATTAAATCTGGGTACGTTTAGAAGGAATTTTATTATATTTTATGAACCGTGCATATCTTTTGGCCTTAATGTTTACAAATTATCATGGCTTTTCGAATCCGCGATATTATCAACTGCATGTCGTTATTTAGGTTAATTTGATAGCATTCTTTACACAGTTGAAATAACTTATGTAAACTAATTAGAGCAGCAGTAGTATTTAATTGTCATGTTGATGAAGTTGGAGTGGTAGTGGTGGTGGGAGATCGTGGGGGTTGGAGGGGTATTTAATACAAGGTAATGATTTCACCATCCAAAATAATCTTGTTAGGAACTATAACTTGCATGTTATAATTAGTGTAGTTATTCTTGTAACGTCTAATTAAAGTATATGGGGATGTACATTTTGGTTTACTTATTTTGCATGTTTATTGTTTAATTTTATTATGTGTATAAGTCGAACTGCATATGAAACATGTAAACAGTGGTGAGACGATAAAACATCCGATAAAACATTATTTTCCGTATATTGACGTAAATATAATGAGAAATAAGCTGTATATGCCTTCACTTGACAGGTTTTCAACATATATATGTTTATATGCAGATGACAGTAAGCTTGCAAAATTGCACACATGCTGTACTGACTGCGCATGTGTTCTCATCCCGTTGATGGAACCTGGAACTCCGAGTGCTTAAAGTAATGGACATAATTTGACGTTTTTGGAGTTTTACGCCATTATGCGGCATTTTCCTTTTAAGAAAGTCGTTGTCTAAATTCTGGTAACAAAACTTTTTTCCTTCTCTAACTGAACATGGTATCGCACTTTTTTCCGTACTCTAACTGAACATGGTTTCGCACTTCATCGCGTGTGCGGACTCATTTTGTAAAGAGTGAATTTCCCTGAAATCAACGGTCTGCTGTTTGAACTTGTTTTACTCACTCTCTTTTAAAGTAAACGAACATTTGGTGAAAGGGTTTCTAAAAGGGAAAATATTCAGTTAGAACAGAAAATAAAAGTCAAACAAATATAGAAAGCAAATAAAATGCGATAAAACAGTTATTAAAAATAAAGAATGCGAATAAAATGCGATAAAACAGTTAAAGGACATGAACTACATCGATAAAAGTGATAACAAACAATGGTCTTTATGTAAGAAAATCCGACTTTGTCTCGGTTTTATGGAATGGTGAGTTGTCCGTCGTCCGACCGTCGTTAACTTATGCTTCAAACAACATCTTTAAAACTGCTTCGTAGAATTTAAAGAAATTTCACAGGAAGCATCCTTGCATGGTTTTTCTCAGATGTGTATAAATCGTCTCGATCCGTCAACAAATATGGCCGCCGTTACTAAAAATAGATAAATCTTTAAACGACTTCTTCTATTGAACAGCTGGGTAGAATTTGCTGGAACTTTACAGGACGCATCCTTGCATGGTTGTCTCAGATTTATGCAAATCGTCGTGCTCCGTCAAGAAATATGGTCGACGTTAGAAAAACAGAAAAATGGTTAAATGACTTCTTCTCATGAGCAGAAGTTGACGAAACTTTACAGAAAGTATCCTTGTGTGGTTCTCCCTCAGGCTGATACAAGTCGTCGAGATCCGTCATCAACTATGGCCGCCGTTACTAAACAGAAACTTCTTTGGACAACTTCTTGATAACGAAACTTCACAGAAAACGTCATTGCGTGGTCCTCTCTCAGATTTGCACAAGTTGTCGCGATCCGTAAGCAAATGTGGCCGCCGTAACTAAAAATAGAAAATAATATTTAAACGACATTTTCTCATAAACTGCTGGGTAAAATTTGACGGAATTTCACAAGAAGCATCCTGGTGTGCTCCTCTATCAGATTAATGCAAAGCATTTATCCATCCGTCAACAAATCTGGCCGCCGTTACTAAAAATAGAAATTTTTTAAATGATTTGTTCTCATGGAGTGCTGTGTAGAATTTGATGAAACTTCATAGTAAGCATCCTTGTGTGGTTCTCTCTCAGACTGATACAAATCGTCTAGGTCAATCAACAAAATATGGCCGCCGTTACTAAAAACTGCTTTCTTGTTTTCCCGTAAAAACAACTTGGTTGATGGCTTCAAATCCCAGTGGGACAGATTTTGTTTTTCTAGTACGGAAAGACAGTTGTGGATAAAGATACATGAACGAGACGTTAAATTTGGTCATCACATAAGTTGCTATCTCATGGATGTATTATATCTGTATATATATGAAACTGGTGTTGATGTATCCGGTTTATTTCTACCGCGCATGCGCTGACAATTTTAGAGAAATTTTGAGGACGCTATTGTTTTTGCAGCACAGTTGGGGAACGTGATTTCGATTGAGCATTTTACACGTATTGCATTAAAGTTCGTGGGTAACGGTTGTGAAAAAGTTACTTATGTAATTGTTGATGTATTTTTCTTGTGTAAGTGCGCATGCTTCGAAGTCCGCGTCAGTCGACGTTGTCAGTTTTGGTTGTTTTGGAAGCCATATTGAACGCTGCATTGTTTTTGTCGCGTTTCAGAAAGTATTCAAGGCGGTTTCAGTTGAGCTGAAGGGTAAGTAGATGTGATATTCTGTTATTGTGACGGTTGTAAATTTAGTAATGAGACGAGAACTTCGGCTACCTGTGAAGATTGTTTACGTTTTGTTATTTTTGTGTGAGTGCGCATGCGTGAAGTCAGTAGGGTTTGCCCTGTCAGTTCTGTTTGTTTCGGAAGTTGCAGTGCGTTTGTATGGTCGTTTTCGAGGAAGTTTTCAAGAAGATTTCACTTGATTGGCATTGTAAGTAGATGTGACATAAGGCTATGGTGGCGACTGTACAATTTGTAATGAAAAAATAAATGCATTTGAGAAATAGCTGTTAAATATGTGCGATTGCTAGTGCATAACATATTTGACGGGAGAGTTGCAGTTTGTTGTTGTTCTATGCGTTGCTTGCATATATTGAAACATCAGTTGGGGATTAAATTGGCATTGACAGTGAGATTATCCGTTGGCGAATGAGAATCACTGAGTAACACATATCCGAAATAAAGTTATGCGTTTTGCTTGTCGTGTGTACATATAAAAGTACAGGTTCTAGATGATAATGGTTTCTGTGCAGGAAAGAAGGGCCGGTGCCTTTTCTAGTAGGGTTGGCGGTCCTCATTGGGGAAAATGATGTGTCAGCGTTGGCGAACGTCATAAATTGTCAGAAATAATACGATACACATGTAATACATAAGGTACCATCCAAATGTTGAGAACACAATTCATGACTGTTTTGCAGGGAAATAATAAACTGCAAAGGTCGGAAGACCATTATGCTGTTTCAATTCCTATGCTGCATCTTGCACCAATATTGCACTTGTGAACACTTGTGTTTACATAAGCATTACTTGTGTTATGCTAAGTATTTGGATCTGTACAGGTACGTATTTTGTCTTGTGCACTGCGATAGCAGCAAGTGGACAGGAAACTAGAATTTTCTTTTATCCACTTCGTGTGTGTTAGGAGTAGAAATATAACCCAAAACTCAGAATTTTGTGACGCTGGTAATGCCTATAACGGGGGAGGTAATGAGCAGTCGTCCTTGCACGTGTTAGTCAAGCCTGGTTGAATTTGTTAACAAAAGCGGTTGCCTTCAACGTAGTATATGTTGAAATGTTTGCCACCTAAATTGGGTATGTTGCAAGTCATTCAATTTTGCTGCTTATATGTATGTATATTTCTTGTGTTCATGTTGTTTTGTCTCTTTATGTGCCTTGTAAGTAATGCCAGCAATAAGACTAAGTCGGCTTCATGCTTGTATGGTCACTCACTCAACATGCAGGAAAGCAATGCGTTTTTCAATAACATTTCTGACATTATTCGTTGCAGTGAATTATGTAAGCTCTGGTATATGCAGGTGACAATGACATGGAATAGATGGTTGCAGTTATACGTTAGCATAGGTAGGGTGTTGGCACACGTATGTCAGAAGTATTTAAAGGAAGTTTGCATACTGTTCCATGAACTGCAATAGCAGCAAATGAACCGGGAAATAACGATTTATGATATCCATTGTCCTTTGTTACACGACAAAGTTTACAATTCCTTTATTCTGTCAGTGCCCATAACTATGTATTGCTCCTCCTTTCAGCAGTCCGGCTTCCACGTCGTGGTCAAGGCTGGTCGAAATTGTTGACAAGAAGGTGTTGTCTTCAGCGTCGTGTCTGTGTGTGCAGAGGAATTTCTGCCATCTAACTTCGGTATGTTTCAAGTTGTTTGGTTTTGATGCTTATATATATGTATACGTTTTGTATTGTGTTGCCGTTGTTTTGTCTATTTATGTGGCTCATAAGTAATAACAGCAATAGGATGAAGTTGGCTTGCTGTTGGTATGTTTTTAGGTTTACATACTCGAAAGCAATGAGTCTATCACGTTCGAGATGAAAACGCTATGCATATGGACCACTTTCTCAGCCGGCAGTTTTTCTGGTAAACTTCATGCTGGCTAAAACTTCTGCATTTCTGCATGACCCTTTATCAAACTTTCAATACATACTCATCATGACAACATTGACATGACCTTACTAAAATATACAGGTCACGGACACACTGAAGGGCATCAAATGGGTTGAATACTGACTTTTCTTCTTCACGGGAAATAGCGTTCGCTATAACTCTCTCAACTCTTGAGCAAACTTCCAAGACATACTCATCATGCCAACACAACCATGTCCATACTAAAATATAGAGGTCTAGCTCCCACTGTAGGTGATGATATGGGTTAGAAATTACTTATTTTTGATGGAAACTTAACGTTGGCTACATATTTCCAATTTCCTCATCTTTGTTCAAGAGATGTACAATATATACTCATCATGACTAAATGACCGTACTAAAATATAACGGACAAATGACTTCTCGTACAACATTTATTGATATTTCTGCAAAATACTTTTAATATCTTCATATGCCAACATCGACATGGCCATACTGAACTGTAACTGTTTATCTGCAGTTCTGAATGAAATGATTAGGTTTTATTTATAATATCAGAAAAAAATGCACTATTGTTTACATAAATTCCATCATTCCATCATCTCTAAAACAAAAATACACTCCTGAATCGGACTTGCCCCTGATTTTGTCATTAATTTACGGTTGAATTTCATTATATTTGAAACCAATGACATTATTAATAATTTCATATCGTAATCTATTTCTATTGCCTAAGTAGCATGGCAGACACTTAGGGATCACTTTGTCCATCGTCGTCGCCATCGTCCGTCACACTTTATCCTGCAACCTAACCTTGGCCATAATAACTTGAAAAGTGTTTGTCCTATGTTCATAAAACTTCACACACATCTTCATCTTACCTCAAGACATGTGTTAAGCATGACCTGTAACTGACTTTCATTTTGGCAGAGTTATGCCCCGTTTTATAGTTACATAGAACGTAAAGGCTGAAATAAGCATACGGCAAGCGGCCTAAACCTTCTGTGGAACAGCCTTCTAGTTTTGTATCAACTGATTTCATAAGTTACTGTTTACAGTCCGACTCAAGGGCAATTACGAGTGTTGCGAAATGTTTGAAAATTCATTATTCCTCTGACATCTGACAAAAATTTAAAAAAAAGGGATGGTCAATGACTATATTTGATTTTCAGACGTTTCATGAAGTACATCACAATTGTTTGTGTTTGTTTCAACAACATAAAACATTAAAATCAATAATCCAAGCCTTCCTTCTCTTTGCCAGATGCATTAGAAAGGCGGCATCCACAACAGGTTTCTTTACATTTTGTTCATTATTTCATTTATATAAAAATACTGAATAGTGAAGTAACTGATTTACAAATAATTATCACCCTATGTGGTTGCTGGGGTAGAATACAACTACTGCAAATTTAAGCCCTTCAAACCCCATGTCATGTTCATTTTGGCATTTTTTATCATGCAAGTTCAAGGTCTTCGTCATGACATCGCATATGGAAACGTTGCTTCATTATTAATGAAATTCGCATCAACTCTACAGTTCTCAGGTTATACATGTACTGTTCTAGGCCCACTTCCGATATTTTATTTTGATGTATAGAATTATAGAGAATGAACCTTGCATACATGTTCATTCCTGTTCGGCGCTATATAACCTTGTATGTGTCGGTGCGCCGTAAAACTCAGTTCAAATTCTAAAAAAAACAATTAATTAGAATAATATTAAATATAATATGCTGCATTTCCAATCGAATCGAAATGATCCATTACCGTAAAGTCAAAAATAAGAACCATCGTATAAATTGCATTTTGGCGTAAGAAAATATCCAGGAAATACATATTGTGTTTATGAGTTGCCAATATCCAAAAATAGAAAGTTAAACATTTCTCACAAAACTTACTGAATAATTATGGACAAAAATTATTTAAATGGAGAAATAGATGCACTCATTACCTGTGTAATATTGACATGGCCAAATTTTGAGTTTCTATGTAAAATATATTGGCATAAGTAAGCCATTCATTTTTCACGTAGCTGATTTCCACTCCAAGCAGTTTGTCATCAAACTCCGAATAAGTACGCGATTAAAATTCACTCGAAATGAAATAATAATGTCTGGGTTTGACGTGAGCTGCATTGTACAAACCAAGTAAACTCGATCATGAAATATTGTAATAAAGTAATCCGATAAAGGCTTCACTGACGAATTTTAGATCATTATGTTAAATCGGAACAACAGTTGCTCTTTGTGGCTTGTCAAAATTGTTCTGCCTTTAGTTAGTGAAATTAATCGATTGTAACCGATGCAAGTCTAATTGATCATCGGTTGAATGTAAAAATGCACTTAATTAATGTTCAAAATAGGTCTCTTGAAAAAGAATTTCAGGATAGTTATTCTGGTCATTTGGTAAAAGGTCACTGTTACTATAAATTGGATTTTTGTTGCAGTTTCCCTTGACGGAATTATCAAAAACTTCACCTCATCGGAATTAGCATGGGATTGTTACTTAGGTTATCCAAAGGTCAAGGACACTATTACTAAAAATACAAATTGATTTTTATCTCGACTACTCCTCTGAAACTAAATGGTGGATTTTCATGAAACTTTACAGGAATGTTGCCCATGATGTCTATTGATCCTAGCAATCATTCACGTTGAACCCAACATGGCTGCCAAAGCTAAAATGGATTATTAAAAAACAAATTTGTAGCGACTACTTTTTGAAAACTATAAGTGTTATTGATATGTGACTTGTTCTTGTCGAATATCGTTTTGATTTGATGTTAACTATTGCTGGTGGCCATCTTTGTTTACATAGAGTTATATAGTAAAGACTTGTAGTGACTACTCTGAAACTACATGACGGATTTTCATGAAACTTCACAGAAATGTTGCTCTTGATGTCTAATTGATCCTAGCAGAATTTCAGGACGGCCGGATATTCAAGATGGCCGCCACGGCTCAAAAGAGATTTTTAAATACAAATTTGCAGCGACTACTTTTTCAAAACTATAAGTGATATTGATATGGGTTTTTGTCTCGCCTTTTGGAAGAAAAAAAGAGACAGGTGTTGCTTTTCCAGCGGCGGCGAAGGCAAAGACGTCAACATTCAAGTTTTGCGTTTAGGTCATTTTGTCACGAACTGTATACACTAGACCTTTCAAACTTTGCTTATAGTTGTATCTGGGGTGGTACATCGCAACGTAACAAAGCAAATGGGGAAGTGACCTTGACCCTCCAAGCAAAGGGCAGATAACTTAATAATTTTTAGGTTCAATTTTTGCGTTTAGGTCACTTTTTCACAAAGTGTATGCACTAGACCTTTAAAACTTATCTTACAGTTGTATCTTGAGTGGTACATCGCAACGTGACAAAGCAAATGTGGAATTGACCTTGACCCTCCAAGCAAGGGCAGATAACTTAATAATTTTACCTTCAACTTTTGCTATGAGGTCAATTTCGCGCAAACTGTTTGCTGTGCACCTTTCAAACTTTGTGACGTGACAAAGCAGATGTGGATGTGACCTTGACTTTCCAAGCAAAAGGTAGATAACCTTATAATTCTTACCTTCAACTTTGGCGTTTAGGTCACTTTTTCACAAACTGTATGCACTAAGAACTTTCAAACTTTGCTTATAGTTGTATCTTGAGTGGTACATTGCAACGTGACAAAGCAAATGTGGATGTGACATTGACCCTCAAAGCAAGGGGCAGATAACTTAATAATGATTACCTTTAACATTTGCGTTTAGTTGACTTTCTCACAAACTTTATGCATTAGACCTTTCACACTTTGTTCACAAGGTGTCAAAAAGCAAATGTGGATGTGACCTTCACAATCCAATCAAAGGCAGATAACTTTAATTGTTAGATGTTTTAAATCTTATTATAGCTTAATCTTTGGAAAATAAAATATTCTATTTTTACATAGTTGTGTCTTGGGTAGTGCATCTGTTTGGATGCATGGATTTTATCTATGACCTTGACCTTCTTTCTGGAGTTGATGATTTTTTTTAATAGAATGCCATTTTGTTTTTAAACAAATGCACTTAAATGTCATCTTAGCAAACTGCAAACTCCATTGGTTTTAATTACTAAAACTTTCATTTAAGCATCATTGGCCTTATAATTTTAAGTCCTGTCCCCGTTAGGCGAGACATGTGAATCCGCGGATTTCTAGTTTCTAAAATGATCAGTATGACATGATGTTGATATATGTCGAAAATTATTTTGATTCGACATTAAACATGTCTGCCAGTGGCCATCTTTGTTTACATAGCGTTATATAATAAAATCTTTGCAGCGAATACTCGTCTGAAACAACTTGACGGATTTTCATAAAACTTCACAAGAATGCTGATCTAGCTATCAAAACCTATCACTAGAGCTTCAAAGTTATTATCCTGTTGTTGCTGAATAAATTTACTTTCCCTTAAGGAATTTTAATAAAACTTCACCACAAAGTGCATCTCATGGAAAGGAAGCTCGGGATTGCTATTTAGGTAGTTTGATTTTAAGTCAAGGTCATTTTTATTATTGGAAATTGGTTTCCACTCAATAAATTTAGCTTTCCTTGATGGATTTAAATAGCAAAAATTTCACCTCAAGGGAATTAAACATGAACTTGTTATTCAGGTAATTTGTCCAAAAGTAACGGTCACTGTTACTACAAAGAAAAATTGATTTCTGCTAAATAAATTCGCCTTCCCTTAAAGAATCTTAACAAAACTTCACTCAAATGAATCTCGAATTGTTATTTAGGTAATTTGATTTTAGAGCAAGGTCACTGCCAGTGTACATGTGAAATTGATTACTACTAAGTAAATTGATTTTCCCTTGCAGAATTTCACGGAAACTTCACCACAAAGTGTGGCTTGTGGAAAGGAAGCTCAGGATTGTTATTCAGGGTGTTTTTTTCAAAAGTTCAAGCCTCAGGGTAATTTTTACTATAAACAAAATATAGTTGAAGCTCAATAAATTTGTAGCATGGTCACTGAAAATTCCCTTTGTAATAGCGCAGTTGTAAATCATTAATTGAAAGTAACACCTGTCAGACTAAATGGTGTACTATAACTACCAGATATTGAAAGTCAGTGTTTGGCAGGGAGCTGAAATGGACATGCTACAAAACAAATAGAGTATGTTTAAAATGAGTTTTACACAACTTCATAAAAATATGGATTTTATTCAGGTTGGTTGGTCAAATTTCAAGGTTGCTGTTACTATAAATAGAAACAAAATTCGCAATAACTTCACTTTCCCTTGAGGGCTGCTTAAGAAATTCGGCAAGGTTGAGAAGTATCCATTGTGCAGTTTAAAGATAGGTTGTTACACCTATAGAGGACTTGTTATTGCTGAATTTGCTCGTTTTCATTAGGTTTCATTTTAATAAAAGGTTGGAATTAATTCATAAGCATAACCTGCATCTTCATAATAATAATAATAATAATAATAATAATAATAATAATAATAATTTCTTTATTTAACGAAGGTTAAAACACATTAAGTTATGCATATAAAATACAAACACTTTTTTTCAATATGGCCTTCGATCGAACAATAATGCTTTAACAGTTATAAATACATATAAAAAATGTATACACATGCGCACACACGCAAACATCCATTTACACAACAATACTACAAATCCGACAAACACTCATTGGTTAATACATTCATAATATTCCTAATTCATAATCAAGATTTCCATAGTGTCATATATGACGGATATTTAAGCAATTACATGCATACAGTGCCAGTTTCACTCAAGAAAAATAAGATAATAATAACAATAACCCAACAGCGACATTATTTAAATAGTAATATCAGCTAGTTTATATTCTGTTTTTGGAAAAGAAATTGTTTTAAATTGTATTTATACGAATTAAAGTTATTGATGTTACGTATATGTAAAGGAACTGTATTCCATACTATTGTACTGTAATAGCTGAAAGAATCTTTAAAATAGTTTGTTCGATGTTTCAGTGGAACAAGATCTTTTCGCTTAATGGAACGCAAAATATAATTTTCATTGTGTGAGAAGCAACTTAGATCTGACAGGTAATTTGGTACTAGTTCATTTTTACATTTAAAAATTAATATTTCTATATGATATAGACATCGGCTTTCGAATGATAACCAACCGAATTCTTTAAACATTAACTTTGAACTAGTATTCAGTAAGTCTTTATTCAGTATTATTCATGATGCCCTTTTTTGAATTTTTGTTATTTTAATGATTTCAGCTTTCGAATTAACTCCCTTTTCCCAAATAGTGCAACAATAGTCAGACGATGACATAATGTAAGCGTTATAAAATATTTTCTTCATATCATATGTTAAATAGTAAATAATATGTTTTAATAATGCAATTTTAGTATTGAGTGTTGAACACACTTTAAATATTTGATACTTCCACGATAGTGTATTATCAATATATATACCTAGTAGTTTATGTACAGATATTTTTTCTATTAAGACATCGTCAATATATAAAAAACATTTCTTTGGCATTTGTAACCTTATATTTTGTGAAGATAAGCATATATTTGGTTTTTGATGGGTGCAGTGCCATGTTATTAATGCAACACCAACTTTTGACAGCATTCAGATGTTCCTGTAGTTTTTTCTAGATCACATCTATATTATGAACAGATTCGTAGAGAGTACAGTCATCTGCATACAGATCAATATTTATTGCATTTGGTGATATTGATATGTCATTAATATACAGGAGAAATAAAAGAGGGCCTAGTATGGAGCCCTGAGGAACACCTGATTTTATTATCATTTCCTCAGAAAACTGGCCATTAACCTTCATTCTTTGCTTGCGATTACTTAAATAGGATGTAAACAATTTAATGGTTTTGTCTGAGAAATGTTACAATTTAAGTTTATAAAATAGTATTTGATGATCTACAAGATCAAATGCCTTTTTTAAGTCGAGAAATATTGCTCCTACATATTTTCCAGAATCTATGTCTTTTAACCATGAATCAATTAGCATTGTTAAAACAGTTTGACAGAAGTGCAATTTTCTGAATCCTGAGTGTGTCATATGTAAAAGACCAGTCGTTTGAAAATAGTTATGTAATTGGGTCGCTATGTGACGTTCGACAACTTTTGAAAAAGTCGGAAGAATAAAAATTGGTCTATAATTGTTCGGGTCGGTTCTATACCCAGATTTAAAAATTGGAATAACAAATGCTTTTTTAAGAGAATCGGGGAATATTCCATAATGTATACTACTGTTTATTATGTGTGCAATAGCAAAAGTTATATGATCCCCACAATATTTAAGAATTCTAGGTCCTATTCCATCCAGTCCCGTAGATTTCATACATCTACTTTGTCAATTATTAGTTTAACTTCGTATGGTGTTATTCCTTCTATAGAAAAGGTTTTGAATTTAAGTTTGTCGTTCATACATTGTTGCAGTTTTTTGAAGTTTTCTGTGAAAAATTACGTTTTTTCTATAATATTAGATATGTTTCTGAAATGTTTATTCAGTGCGTTTAAAATATTCAAATTTCCATCTATAATATTATTATTTATAATTATAGTTTTAAGTAAAGATGCATTATCCAATCTGCCTTGATTAGGATTACTTATCGTTCGAAGCGTTTTCCACAAATAGCTTTGACTTTTATTTTCTCTGATAGCGTCATTATAAACGTTTTTTTTACTTTTCTTTATCATAGATGCAATTTTATTTCTCATAGTTGTATATTGATCATATTCGCCATGCCTGTGTAATCTATCTCGCTCAAAGATAGCGTTTTTGATCCCTTCATTAAACCATCCTGGTTGAGTATGATATTTGACTCTCTTCTGTTTTACAGGAGCATGTTTACATAAAACATTATTAAGTAAATTATAAAGGCAATTAAGAGACTGATTAGGGTCACTGTACAATTCAATCAATTCAAGTGAAATAAATTTAGATCAAACTTCTTGAAAGACCTATAATTAATAGAAATGTGTGTATTGTTTTTACTTATAATTGGTCTGAATAATCGTGTGCAGCACACCGGATAGTGATCACTTATACTGTAAAATGGAATATTTACATCAGAAAGTATGTTGTGATCTGTGGTATAAATATGATCAATTATGGTCGAACTCTTTTGCGTAAGACGCGTTGGAATTGTCACTAATTGTGTTAGGTCGAATTTCTGTATAAACGATTGCCATCTCTTGTTTTTGAACAATTCGACTGAATTATTAGGCATGTAATTAAGATTTAAGTCACCAAGAATGTGAGTTTCAAATTTAAAAATGTCAGCAGTTTCAATTTGTCCTTCATATAAATCAACACACGTTTGGCGTACATCTGGTGGTCTTCAAACAAAATGTAAAAGAAACGGTTTAGAGCCCTGTATATTAACTTGAATCCATATGGATTCAATTTCATTTGACTCTATATCAAGTCGACGAGTATATGCGATTTGATTCGAAATAAATACGATAAGACCGCCTCCTTTCCGATTCGACTTCCGGTCTCGCCTTTCAAAGTATATCCTGGAATCTGCAAAATATTATCGCATGCATTTTCTGTGAGAAACTTTTCACATAATCCAAGAATTTTGTTTGAAATAGTGCGTGTCAATTGATATTTTATTTCATCTAATTTTAGTAACAGGTGTTGTATATTTAAATTGGCAATATGTATTCCTTTTGACGTTGCGTTAAATATAAAACTAGATTTGTCATAATCCTTATCATGTAAAAGTGCATTTCCATGTAATGAATTACTATTTGAGTTATCGGGTGAGTAATATTCTCCCTTAATAACAGCATTATGTGAAGTATTTATTTGCAATTTGATTGATATAGATCATCGTAAAATGTCGATAATGAATTTTCATACAGTAGATAGTTAGTATAATTTAAAGCTGTGTTATATAAGATAATGCGTTGTGGTAATTTTGCGTCTTTCATAATATTGAGACTTAAAGAGTTTATGTATAAATGTACTTCATAAAATGAATACTGGTATGTTAAATCACATAGCCCTGAATTATAGTCTGATGATAATAATGTTCGACTAAATATTTTAAGACGGTATTTAATGAAAGAATATTTTTCCACCGAAATAGAGTTTTCCACCGAAATAGAGTTATTACACTTGAAAATTGTCTCTTTACATATTTCACATAATACTGCTAATATTTCATATTTATTGTAACTTATTACATGAGAGTGCTTGCCGGAAATATCCTAATGTTCGTAAGCACAAACACCGCTGGCACCGAATGCTCGGTTTCCGCTGTTTGAGTCATCAGCATAGTTACTACGAGGAGAGTAAAGCTTCTGTTCATTTAGAATGTGTCGTCTGCAGTTTTGAGTGGAATGATCATACATTGACTTTCGCTGCCAAACACCATCATCACTTTCTCTCGGGCGTCTGTTTACGGATGGTGAGTGTGGTCGTCGGTTTCGAAGTATGCATTTACTAGTTGCATGGCTGGTCATTTTGCAGACTGAGCAGTATATCTTTCTGACGATCCCAGCCTTGATCCTTTCCTGACCAGGCGTCTCCATGATCCTGAATAGGTACACGTCTGGTTGGTGATTGTGCCTGTCGCTTGATTATTAGCAAACATCGATTGACACACGAGACTAATTTCCGGCTGCCAAGTATATTTAGATGAATACCGTCTCGGGGATATTATTATGTATTTATTATGTAAATAAAATCCCAGAATGGATGGTTATAATTATTTAATTTAAGGCACTAAACCTCGCGTTTGCGTACACATCAATTGCAGGTTAAAAAGAGTATGCTTTTTAACCTATAGTGTATCAATATTTCCATATTATATGCATGTTTCCTTCTGCTTTTGTGCTTATAATTAAAAGTTGAGTTATAATATTCAAAACTTTTTAAAAATTGTATCAATATAATGTAGTTTAATTTTTAAAAATTATCAAGTCTGACATTTGAGGCCTCTATAGCCCTGTGGTAGAGCACTGGGCCCACAAGCGGAAGGTCGTGGGTTCAAACCCCGCCGGATGCTGGTCTCTCCATTATCATCTTTCATTTATTCATTGCTTATCATTCATTACCATTCGGCAAAAATCCACCTTCTCGGCCCTCAAATTTGATTCATGAGTAGTTAGTACCTCACTGCTGTCTTGTGACGATGTTAGGCCGACGTTCACTGAACGAAGGGAAGCTGTAGACAGAAATTCGTTGGTTCTTCGTATGGCGCTTCTAAAGTATGCAGTGGCCACTAGCCTAGTAGTGGCATAGTAGCTTGAATGGAGTACCATGGAGTACTAGGGGGAGGCTGTTTCACAGCAATAGGCAATAACAGAAGACATATCAGCAATGTCCCAGAAACAATACAATCCGAAGGAAAAAAGAGAAAAATCAGGTGAACTGCGGGTGAACAGCGAGAGTTGTCGCAGAAACGGAATATACAGCGAGGCTTCAGCAGAAAGTATGTCAGAACAGATCACCATCTAGTAGGAGGGACAACAGCAGAGCTGGCGGAAGACGGAGTGCGGGGAGGCGAAAGAAAGGAGCAGATGAAAGGGGTTGAGAAGGTGGGCCAAAAAAAAAACAACATGAAAAAGACTGACATTTTAAAAGGACAGAATGAATGCATGCATATAGAAAGGACATATAAAAAGACAGAATCTCTTGTCACCATTTATTAGACCATTTATTATTTTTATTAAATGCATTTCAATATGCTAACATTCATAGAAATAAAATAAATAACAATGTATAACACAAACAAAAATGTAAAGCTAAGCTGAGGCACATAAAACAAGTTCATCTAATAGGGGTTCCAAAGTTTAAGTTGTGGTATTTGAAGTAAAATATGTTTAATCTAAATTTAACTTGGCTGATTCATTTTTGTGTACCTCTGTGCTGTTGGGAACATCTCTGTAGTGTAAGGAAGCATGCTTTTCTTTCGAGAAAAGAGATCCAGGTTCGAGTCCTGGCGGGGATCCTGGCACACTTACTGATCTGTACAAACTTTGTTCTGGGATAACCACAACTTTAAAATACATACATAATAAAGTGTCCATTACATGTCCAGTAGGCCTCCCTGCAAATCAACTACTTGCATGGTATAACAAATGTGTTAAACCTTTTCTAGTTTATTAATAAACGTATTTCCATGTTTTTTAATAATAATTTATTTTACTTGTTTATTTTGCTCATACTGTCCTGGTCTCTAAAGCCAGCAGAGAGATACAGGCCATTATATGATACAGGTACTATAAGAATATTTCATGCGTACATGATGAAGATATGGAAATCCAAAACTAACGTTTGTTTGCTTTTATCTAAACCAAGGCTCTCGATGATTGGCATTATCATATATTCACCGGATACCCCATGCTTGCTTTTTTAACATAAAAGTAACATTTGTGCTAACTTCTTTTTGTGTGTTTATTTATTCAATACGGCGTCATGCTATTGTTGATCTTATCTTCGTTGACAGCGCGTAACTTATATCTGCCCCCGTGTAAGATTATATTTGTTGCATACCAGGTAAGGATACATATATACGCATTTTACGTTATAGCTAATTATAGGTATGAAAGAGGTCGATACCGACTGGTAACAGGGCATATGGCAACAACGAGGGTCATTTGATAAGACAATCGAGACGAAGTCGAAATGTCTTTTTTGTTTTTCATAATCGAAATGTCTTACATAACGACCCTTGTTGTCAGTGGTATCGACCGAGTGAATGGCATATAACTGTTTTATCGCTTTTTATTTGCTTTCTTTATTTTTGATAACTGTTTTATCGTATTGTATTTCTTATTTTATTCCGACTTTGAAGGAAAAACAAGTTAAAACAGCTGTTTCATACAGCAGCAGACCTTATTGCTTTCAGGAAATACACGCTTTACATGAAGAGTACGCATGCGCGAAAAGGTACGATACCAAGTGTTCAAGTAAATGTGGTCTGTTACCAGAAATTAGAAAACGGCATTCCTGTAAGCCTTGGTCTAATGGCCAAGGATGGTGTAAAAACTAGTCGTTATCCAAACAATCCGGCAAATATGCATTGATACCAACCCCTTTGCGATAAAAGCTTCGTGTCTTCCAAGGATAACCATGAACTGTTTTTATATTTCAGCACTCATGTAAAACACTTCGTGTGATTCACGGGCAAGAACAGGTAACATACCTAGTTCAATATGGCATCGTTTTGTTGCCGAGAAAGAAATGGCCACTGCTTACCCAGACAAATGGGTAAAATCCACCGGAATTCATTCTCGTTTTGTCTTTTTTTTTCATGTACATTAATGGTCGCCATTATCACCCCTGTATTGCTTCATTTGATACTTGAGTGGTGGCAGAAAATCGTAACTCCAGCAAAGAAATGATGTATTTACAATAAAAATTCCGGAACTCTGCATTTCTGAAGGTAAGAAGGTTCTAGATCGATTTTACATGATTTTAAATGGAGGGTGGGCCTGGAATGTTCATTCCTGTTGGCACCATATAACCTTTTCGTGTTAGTCAACTCATGTAAAACGTAGATTTCCGTATATGATATGCAGGAAATAATAATACAGTATATCTTTATTCAGACACCATCCTATATATTTTAAAATTAATAAATGGTTATATACCGATTTATTCCAAACTACATGTATATTAATGTAATTTCATTTGAGAGTTGAGTGTTTATAACTTAATTTACGGATGACCAATATGTTGATTTTAGATACATGTATAACTATATGTGATAAAACATATTACTTTTATTATTATTATTATTATTATTATTATTGTTATTATTATTAGTATTATTATTGTTATTGTATATACAGTCCACACTCAGTATCTCGAATTTCAAGGGACCGGAAAAAAAGTTCGAGTTATCCGAAGTTCGAATTAAACGATAATGGCATACTTGTTTTTTTTTTATTACCCCACCCACCTGTTTTACACTATGCATATATTGCCGATATTTGCCTATTTTAATGAAATACATGATTTCTTCCTTCATATATGTTTATGAAAATGTTTCTTTTCATGTTAAAGCAGTATAAGAAAACGTTTTGGTAATGAAATAAATCAGCAAAATATTTATGATTTCATAATTTATTAAAAACGGAAAAAGGCATATACATGTATACAATGAAACAACGTTTTCAATATTGTCACAAATGCATTTTTATAAATAGACGTTTAGATTTACACAGACAGTATATCGATTATAAGAAATCATATTTAAACGAAACAATTTACAATATTCAGGTCTTTAAGTCTATGTTCTTTCGGTGTTTTCACTATCTACTCTCTTAAAAAACGACATAATGTCACCTTGTTTTCTGCACACTTTTGACAAGTGCATGTTTGTAACAAATCTATCTAAGATTGCCATGGCTGGGAAAACCGACCTAGAATTTTCCTGTTTATATGAGAGAGAGAGGAATTCTCTGGATTTCTCAACTGGTCCAAAGCATAGTGCCGATCTAGCTATCCCCCGGGTTTGATACCGGGTCCTTCTCTAGATTGCTGGGCGCTTTGGTCAATGGAAAGAGTTTTGTGTTCAGACATGCTGAATTAATGATTTGATTAGTTAGTTTTTAGTTTTTATTTATGCTCGCCCTATGGCACTAGGCCTTTTGGCGAGCTTTTCAGTGATTTGATTACATTAAACATTCGAATTTTATAGCAAAAAACAGAACATTGACAACTGCCACTCATAAATTAATTAGTTATACGTTTCGTCCATGTCAAATTAGTATAATTATTATAATTGTTTTAACCCACGCGATGGCCATTGTTTTCACTTAGCGTAAACAAACTTCCTCGTTAACAAGCCTTAATTTATCATGAAAAATCAGAGACAACACAAGAAAATAAATTAACAAACATGTCACCATGATTTATTTGTTACAGGTGAAATCATCTCAGCAATTATCACCTTTTGTTTGCTTCACAATCAACTTCGACGCCGGCTTGTGTTTGATCAAACTTGCATTTTGCACTTTAATTGAACTTCGAATTAGCGAGAGTAAATTAATGTATAGATTCGTGTTTGGGACCAGAAAAATAGTTCGAATTATCCGATAATTCGAATTATCGAAATTCGACTTAAAAGAAGTCAAATTGCATAGAAATAGAAGGAATAAAATTGGGACCGTGAAAAAAATTCGACTTAAGCGGAAATTCGAAATAAGCGAGTTCGAGTTACTGAGAGTAGACTGTAGTTATATATACATCCGAAGGTTGTCTGTCCTTGGTTGTTCGCAAATATTTCTCCCTATATATAATTATGCTTTATGAACGTGAATATCCTAGATCCCAAATCTCGAAAGTTGCCGTTGTGAGTTCATATTATATCCCTTTAAAATACACCATTTACAGAATTTACAGTATCCTAGTGATCCGGCATCTTTCATTGTCACTGTCTTATTATACCGTGTGTGTGGTTGAATTCTTAAATGTGATCCCACACATATGAGCTATAATTGTATGCATGTTTGCGTGTTTATGTTAATTGTGCCTCCTGGCGAATGTGTTATGATGTAGAGATACAGTATATCATCGTGTGTTGCAGCTATCCTTTTTAAGAAGTGAATGCATACGTTTGATTCCTGTGTCTTGCATCATAGCTAGGCGCCCTGTCGTAGTTCGTCCGAAGGTTGTCTGTCCTTGGTTGTTCGGAAATATTTCTCCCTATATATATATATATATACACACACATATATATATATAGGGACAACCCTAGCTTATAATAAGTTTATAAATAAAATAATATGATAACCCACGTACTGTTAATGGCGCCTTTAACTTGATTTTAAATGCAGATATGGATACCTTTAATTACGTTAATATAAATAACACAAATGCAAGTGATGCTCTTTTGGAAGTGAGTGTAGACCAATTTCTAATAGATTGCCGGAGAGAGCAATATATAGAAACAAAAAGTATACACGGTTTCGTAGAATCAAGTAAAATTGCAAGACTAGATGTTGTAATAATTGCAGAAAACATATATACAGACTTAGATGATGCAAAAATACTCCCAGATTACCATACAGGCTATTTGAATTCGGAAAATTATACGCTTTCTCTAATGTAAGGGGTTAACCCGGCGGGGATTATTTTAATTTACACTGTCCTGTTGTTTAGGGATGGTGACAGGGTAAGAGTGACCCCTTGAACCGGTTTAAACTCCGAGTCTCCCCGGTGGTCCCTTTGTGCACTGACCGTTCCAAGGCGGTATTACCCTCTTGTCAACCCGTATATGTTTGTGATATGCATTTGTTTTACTGAATGTGTTTGTGATGTACTTTTTTAATTACCTTTGCTTTGTAATATTTGTTGGAGTGACTGTGTTCTGTGAATGCTACTCTTCCTATTGGTCTTATAACCATTTCTTTGTTGAGTAGATACGTAGTTAACCGTTTGGAGATGTTAGTTATGGTGGAGGCACTAGAATTCGAAATAAAGCGGGCTTTATATGGCTGTTTAAACTCATTTAATAATCCAGTATATAGTTAGCAGTTTGTTTTGCTTTTTGTCTACCCCAGCCTTGAAAGTAGTGCACCTAGTGATATGTGTGGAAACAACAGCATCCTCAGTAGATTGAACTGGAGTATACGAATTAGTGCAACCTAGTTCCAGAGATAAAACAGTTAGAATACGTTTTGTAGGCGTCAAACAATAATTACATTGTTAGCTGCTTTATCAGCTGGAACTAAAACAAATTCATTATGAAATTCTTGAATTCCCGATTTACGACACGAAAACCTACGTCTCGGAGGAAGTAAAGAGGGATTAGCATTTTACAACTTAATACTAGTAAAAACTTTTAAAATATTCGGTTACTCTCTGCGTCATCAATACAAATTCCACAAAATAACTCACTCTTTATTTCTTACAATTAAACCATATGTACGCCTTACACCTTTAAATCTTCATTCGGCAACCTTGTTTCATGTTTAGGAAATGCAGAAGATTGCACAATATCAGTCATTTGGGGAAAATGCTCAGTGATCTTAATTGGCCCACCCTCGAATCCCGTCGCAATCAGGCGATCCTCTCATTCTTCAATAAAATTCATAATGACCATGCTATTATAAACAAAGGTAAGTACCTCCCAAAACCCACGTCCCGTAGAATGAGAGCAAAATCATGAGTTTCAGTGCAACAGACCTAGTGCCTATACTGATGCACTGAAATACTCATACTCCCCGAGAACAGTTCCACTGTGGAATGATCTCAGCCTCGCAGCCGTCTCCTCCGAGGCTGTGCAGGGGTTCAAGTCCAAAAAATAATATATTAAGACAGGGGTTAACAGTCAAAAACATCTGACCTATTCGATGTAAATAGTTTTATATCAACAAATACAAATATCTCCCTTTGTTCGTGTTTGATATTTGGATTGTAAATAAATATTTTGAAATGCAACCACCAATCATGCCAGTATGACCCTGTATGATCGTGAGCATTATCTATATAAAGAAAGAGAAAGAAAGAAAGAAAGAAAGAAAGAAAGAAAGAAAGAAGAAAGAAAGAAAGAAAGAAAGAAAGAAAGAAATCTTCATTCAGCAACCTCGTTTCATGTTCCTTCTAATAATGTTGGCAGGATTTTTACTAACGGCTCAAAAGTTTCAGTTACTCTTCATGGATCATCTGTTTTTAGGAAATACCATCAGGCTGGAAGCAGAGTGGTTATTTACCTCCGTCGACTACTTTTCATAGCAACATATGACAACGGAAAGTAGTACGTCATTTTCCGCCAACGTCAAAAAAATGTGAAACGGCCGCCATTTTTTTTTTAAACACGTAATCTGGAAGATTGTAAAATTTTACATGATTAAAATTTCAATTCCCCTTTAAGTTTCGTCATTATCAGCTGTATTGACTTTTAGAAGCTTTACTGCGCGAGAAATTGCGAGATTCGCCATTTAAAATTTCGAAGCGAGGGGAAATAAGAGATGCCATTGTTAAAATTGCGTTTAAAAAAGGTAACACTCAGTGTTTTTTCCTTGAAATACAAGGAGATACTAAACATATGTTTTTAACCTTAAATAGTACACGACGTGTAGTACTACATGTTACGAAAATCATGGTATTTCTTTAAAATTACACGCTAAAACGATACATTTTTCGACTCCGCACTGTCGGTCAAAAAATATAACGAGTGTCAGTCGGTGACCGGCTACAGGTGCGTATTCGGTATTCGGTGGAGGGGGTAATATTGCACTCACACTAAAGTCTGAAAAGTAGCCTATATTTAAAAAGATCGACCGCTTCTGAAATTCCCTTTGTAATAGCTCAGGTGTAAATCATTTAATTGAAAATACTTGAACATGTTCCCTTTAACATGTATAATAATGTATACCTAAAACCAAATAAAAACTTATCTGCATTCATACGGTATATTTTAATTCTTCACTTTGCCTTTCTGTAATCTCCATATCGACGAATACCGGTATAAGACTTGAACAAAGCCTCCACAAACTAACTTATTAAAAACTCTTCTACATATAACACATTCGTTATACTTTTCTTGTTATAATACAACTAAACAAAAGAATAAATAATGCAATATTTTATTTATACTACATGCATAAATTTATAAACTTAACTTGAAATTTATTTACTTTATACGTACACACTTTAAATTTGGTGTGTTTTTAACAGCTTAATACATTATATAAAATCTCTGTGAGACATAATTATGTTCATTTTGTTTTTTAAAAGTCTGCTCCGATAAATTCTCAGGATCGCCTAAATGAAGTCACCATAAGACTGACACATCTCAAGCGGCATACGCAGTAACAAGTTACTCTGTAATACATACGGCCGAAGAAAAATAATCATGTTTCTGATTTGACCTGATTAAATTGATATATAGTCACAACAGAGTCAACATTTTTGGTTAAATCCATTAGCTATTTCAGTGTTGCATTGGTATCTGAAGAACTCGAAGGGCATCTCGAGACCAGATGATGTGTATATGAAATGAACAAAAACAGTTTTAAAAATCACGGTGGTGAAAATATATAAGCCATATGATATCCATTAAATTTCATATCATACGTTTCGACAATGTGTCCTGTTATTTTTAACGGGAACGCGTAATTTAACTTCGGCTGTCCTATATATATATAGGTCAATTGACAACATTGCAGACTCTTTCACGCTGTACCATCAACTTGTTTTGTGTGATAAATAGAATCTAACAAATTCTTGCTCATCTATTATTTATTAAATTGATCTTTAGCAAATATTAATTGATACTCGACAACCCGTCGCATTGTATCTTTTTGCCAACTCGTTTAATAATTGAGCACTCATGTAAGATCAGCTATTATATCCGACAATAAATAAATATTTAATTAATATTCTCCCAATACCGCTAAAATCAACAAAATATTTTTTGAAATTATATGATATATAGAATGAAATAGGGAAATTGTCATATTGTGGCAGATATTGGCATCTCAGGGGAAATACCTGCAGGATGTGATATGAAATGCTCTTATATTATTCTGTATATAGTATATCGGTATCATTTATATGCATATATCGTTAAATATAAACATGTTTAGGTTAGGCCAAAAATAATAAAAGGTGTGTGTTTCCCGTTGCCCGACTGAACATATTTTTAAGGGGTCGACCCTACAATTTTGTGCCAAAAAATAAAAAATAAAAAAACAGATAATAATAATAAAAAATAAGTAAAAGAAGTATCACAATGAGTTAGGCAACAACACAAAATACCTGTGTTTACTGCAACCTGACCGACTCCCTTATAAAACTCCTCTTTTTTAATGAGAATAAAAAAACAATCTGTACAAAACGGTTTCTGCCACTCAAAAGAATCGGTATATCTAATTGTTCTCAAGCTTAAAATCTTCATTTATAAAAATCAAAAATCATATTAAAGATCGGCAGAATTATATTTAATATAAGACTTAGAGTAGCCTAAGACACGGTCCCAATTTCCCTCTCTGGGGTGGCTCGAAATATTAATATTCAATAGTAAGAGCAGCTTAGGTACAGTTTTTTTAATTCCTCTTCTGGGGTGGCTCGAAATAATGATGTATTAAGTTAAATTACAATTAATTCGATGACAATGCGCAATGAGATGGTGCTAGGTTATTAGCTTAAGTTATATCACAAAGGTCAAATATACTAAAGGTTATTGCTTTAGCTTTAGTTACCCGTGCCGTAACTTAGGGACGGGCCGTAACTAATGTTGTAGAACTCGCGGCCCAACGATTTTGCAAACTAATGTAAATGTTGCAATAAAATATGTTTAAACCAACCAGTTACCTAGGATCAGTCTTAGAGCTGGAACTTGGAGATGTCACTTTACAGAAGATGGCACCATCTGAAAGGATCTCTGAAAGAAAAATCAATTATTGTTTATATATATCTGTGAATCCAGTACAGTAGTGCTGCAGATGCTAAATGTATTGCTTTCCTCCCTATGTATTTGGTCAGGTCAGTGACGAGCAGTAGGGGTGCAACTATTAATCGCGATATGATTATATCGCGATACTTCTCTCACCATACACATATCGTATCGTGGGGTCTGTATCGCGATACGATAACGATACAAAAGTAAGCACAACCTTGCTCTTATTGGCAAATCTCAAAAATAATTGTAAACAATTATGTTTCCTATGGCTTTATATTATTTGAGATTGTTTAATAGTTTTTTGTTTTGTTTGTTTGGTGTTTTACGTCATTTTCAACACATGTAAGGTTATATGACGGTCGATTGTTTTGTGGTGGAGGCAGACCACCCACTTTTCCTGGGTAGAACCAGTACTGTACACCTCGCGTCATCCGTAAGAATCGACCTTCCTCACTTAGAAGTCGAGCTCCTAGTGGGATTCGAACCTGCAGCCGTGAGAGGCGAAGGTTTACAACGCAGCGTCGTTAACCATTCGGTCACGGAGACGCTCAGATTGTTTAATAAATGATTATTAATGTGAGTAGCTACTGTATTTGCCTCTCATATGCTAATATTTTGGCTTATTTTGCGAAAATAAGATATTATTTAATTAAACTGTGTATCGCGATACATATCGTGTCGTTAGTTAAGTATCACGATACGTATCCTATCATGAGCAAAATGTATCGTTGCAGCCCTATCGAGCGGGATGCAAGGGCATAACCAGGCTTTTATGAATTATACGCACACAAGTAAATAATTGAATTCACAGATTCTGGGGGCGGGGGTGTCTGGGGCTATGACCCCCCACAGAATCGGTGCCTTAAATTATTTACTTCAGAAAATATTAACATGAATGGTTTAATATGGTGGAATCTAGCATATTCTAGAACAATATAACTGGGTGAAAATTATATACAGATGGTCATGCATGGTTATGCCCTGGGGTGTGGAAGGGAGTGGGCAACCGTGCATTTCTGCTCTGCGGTCATAGAAATAATATACCAATGCTATATTAAATTTCTGCAAACGGAGACACTCCAGGGGCGTAGCATATAGCTCATTGAAAACGGTATAGTTACGCCCATGCACTATATTACATTGATCAACATGATCATCATGAGCATGCAGGGAAAACAACATTTAAGGTTAGTAAAGAGTTCAAACCTTTATTTTATTTACGTCTAATCACCGAAGTTGTAAGTGTCACTAGCCTAATCCAGGCGAACGTGACATGATGTCTTACTGACGAGTCATAACCTTGATCAATCTTGGTCAACTCAATTGTCGACTCGATAGCACAGGTTGCTGTATCGGTGTTTGGAACTAAAAAAAAGAAAAAAAAAGAATTAAAAAAAATATATAAAAAAAATGTTCGTGTTATTTGTTGAAAACAAACATATTTTAAGTTTTCCTGAAAAAAATACCCAAAGTAATGTAGTTAGAGACAAGGTGTGAAGCTCTCTCTGGTCAAAATTTGATACCTAACTGTTTTCTTTAATTATTTCACTGGCCAAATTCCGAGAATTATCTACAAATCTGGGCTGGATTGAATCGCAGATGTATGAAACAATTCGATCAAACCGTTTTTCTGTGACATGTCAAAATGCTTCGAAAAACGCGATTTCAAATAAGGTATATATCACTGTGGAACAAAATAAAGCACATATTCACCGCTATTGGTGGCGATTCCCCGAATGTACCAGTGTCAATCAATTCAGTCCGAGATTATTTCAACAACGGAACAAGTAATAAACATAAATATCACGCTTACCTTTTTAAAATGTCTTCACTTAAGTTGATCGACGAGGAAGCAGACATAATTATTTATTCGTACAGATCCCTTGTATAATACTGCTTCCATAATTCAAAGCTACACACACCATGTACTCCTGTCCCATATTAACAAGCAGTCTAATCACGACAGGCATTTTCTAAAAATACTATATCTTAATAAAGGTATTGATTTCATTGACATTCCAAGTATTTTTCGAGATAATCCTGTAGTTGATTCTATTCCTAAATAATTCAAAAAATCAGAAAGTCCTATAATTTGTATAAAAAAATAGAAATAATATTTCATCCACAGCAGAATAGTTTCTTACCTTGACATATTAAATAACACTCCTAAGGAATGTGAGTGTAATACATCAAATTGTTCCTATTCTCCAGCAGGTCATGTCATCACTGGTAATTTTGATATTGTAGATAAAATTAATTGGCATCTGTTTTCTAAAGGTCCGAAGTATAGATTACCTTCAACTATTGATTTTAATGCATGTCGTGCTCAGATCGCCCAATCAATTGAGGATTTGAGTATAAAATGGTGTCGTAGAGAACATACGTACCCAAACTGTCGTTTTACTTGGAAAAGGTAAATTGTTAAACTTATAGAGATTAAATCATGGCGGGGATATCTTTATTTACACTGTCCTGTTTTAATGGGTTGACAGTACGGTAAGTGTGAGGTTTGGTGCACCCTAGAACCGGTTTAAACTCCCAGTGGCCTACTTTGCCACTGACCGTTCCAAGGCGGTAGCCCTATTGTCAACCCTTTTGTGTTTGTGATGTCGTTTGCATTTTTTATTAAAATTGCCTTTCAGTTTGTCTGTTTGCGTGTTTGTTTTTGTGTTTTGTGGTTGACTGTCGTCCTTGAATGCTGCTTTCCCTGTCCGATATTTTTATCCTTCTTTATAGTTACTTTCTTTGAAATGATGCAAAATATAAAATAAGACAAGCACATCGTAATATAGGATCACACATTTGGAGGGCTAAGAATGAATACTATTGAATAATATATGTCAGCTTTGAAAACTACTTGGACTTTCCAGACTGACAATTAATATACTCAGCTAGTGAAAACTTGTATCCTATTTTCACAGACTTAGGTAATTTTTGGAATGATTTTTAGAAACAGAATCTCAACAGAATGCATCATCGTCTTTGGAAAGAACTACTTTCTTGTTATACAATGTTTACTGACCAGATGGAACTGATTTCATGGCAGCAATTTATGGCATAATCCAGACATTAATAGTTTTCTACAGGGGATGGTATGCAAGAGGGCTTTTGTAGTTAATGACCTTTTAAATATAAATGGAAACCTTTATTCTTACAGAGAATTCAACAATCGGTAATTTCTTAAACTATGACGGTCTTATTATTTCCACTTATTCAATCGAATTTAACACCTCCCGGTAATAGTCCAAACCCATGACGCCGTCTTAACATAACACAAATCCTAAAACATAATAAAAGATGTAGATTCATTGATGAAATGTTGATTAAAAAAATATTTTATTTAAAAATATTTATTACTGAAAATGAACATTCTATATAATAACGTGTGCAGCTTTTGACATATCTGACCTGTAACCTAATCCCGTCACATGACGTAGAGTTATCGTTACTGCCTTCCTCAACACTACAGTCAGTCGGAGATGGCAACTGTGACAACGTTCAAATTCTGACACTGTGGTTCTACGAGTTTGTTTCAAAACAGATGAGGTTTGCCTCTACCTCTACCAAATTGACGCATAGATAAAAGTCGTAAAAATCGTTTAAAAAATCCCCCCACTCTCCACACACACACACACACAATTTGTTATCCGACTTAAGTCTAAAAGGGAGTACATCAGGCCTTTTATGGGGGCCTATAGGTGTCCGATTTAAAATTGACAAATATTAATATTTTATTCTACATGACCAAAACATAATGAGCCTATAAAATATTTTAGTTGCAAAGAACTTCATTCTGGAGTGCACAGTAATACGTGCTATCCTAGGTGACTCACCAGGGTTAATTTTAGCATATTACGTGCGAGTCCACCCTAGCTATATGGTGTTCTGAAACTTTAGACATCTAGCTTCACATGTTGATTGATAGTGTTTTCTATCGTGAACTGGAACAATTTTATAATTTAAGCTGTTTCTGGAAAAATTCTGATGTACCCCTTTTAAGACCACTGAGCATGAATTAAACAAACTTTTTTGCTTTATAATCCATAACTTTATGGGACTACCGCCCTCCCGACTGAGCTAATAATCCTTTACAAATTTTGATGATCTATAAGGTATTTATTCTAAAACCGCAGTGTCCGAATTGAACCGGTCTATATCCAGTCAGATCTTGTTGATCGCCGACATGATCGGCACACGTATTCAGGATTATTTTACGACCGAAACAGTTATTTTAACTTCATAGCAAGGGAGGTAAAGACTTCAGAATATTACACAGCGTACTTCAAAATAAGCTGAAATCTTATTACTGACCAAACCTATTAAATATTATATGAAGACTATAAAGGCCATGTATATTTCTAAAAAATATATAAATCCAAGAAAGATGGAAGATATGTGTTTAATGGTGTTGCAACAAGAGAAATAAATTATAAAATTAACTGGTTACAAATCTCAATCACTAACCGAGGAGAACAATACAGCGTATGAATATATTTTACGCAAGATCACGTGATGATCATGTGATGATGATGATTGATATATTTATAGAACGCACAGCTAAATGATGAAACAATAGATGAAATAGCTATATAAATAATATATAACTGTATCGAGGAAATTATTTGAAATTTCTAAATGACATTACCTTATTTGTATCCGCACTAGAAAAGACGAAACACCTGTTAAAATATGGGTCTTCTGTTTCAGGCAATGCGTCGATTCATCAATGAGGCTGTAGTTAGGATTCGTGAAAAAAACACGGTAACTATAGCTTGGTGAACAAGTTCACCATGCTAAAAACGGATATTGTGTAGTTACTTATACACGTTGATTTTCTAACTTCAAAGGCTGTAACATACATGTAGTTACCTTATTTGGGGTTAATATAAATCTTTTATTATTAATTAATTTGGGAAAGTGGAATGGTATACCGAATTCCGACCACAAGTTGCGTTAATAAATATCTTCTCGTGTCTGTTTATATGCACTGAATAATGAATAACACTGACATTTCGATAATGTAGATGTTGGCACATTTCCCATTCACACGTTAAACGTGCATCAGCAACGCACTCACTATTAGCAAATTCAATTAAAATGTTGCAATACGTTGGATCTGACCAACATACTATTTGCATTGCTTAATTGTATTGATCTGTATTTGGCGTCGGGAATTAAAACCCAATTATTTAATTAGTAACATGAATGACATGGTGTATGTCAGTCAGTCAGAGAGCCATTAAAATGTTATTAAAATGGAAGAATCGCTATTGATTAAAGCACACAACGAGAAGTAATACTTAGAGACTTCGTGATGTGTTCATGTTAATTCCGATATTTTGTTATCGATTGACCAACGGGGCTTCATTAAAAATACTAATCATGTTTACACTACGTTTACACTGAACTACGTTAAGAGTACACGATGTGTCTTCCTGGGCTCATACGTTCCCAAACAGGCGATGTAAATGGACTGTCGTCTGCATTTCGTATGGACTGTCGTCTGCATTTCGTATGGACTGTCGTCTTCATTTCGTACCTTGATTAATACGATTTAAGAGAAAATGTTGATCAAAACCAGTGCTGAGGGACTTTTTTCATTTTGTGTACTGTGTACAGTTGTTATACGAATATGTGATGCCTATGAAAATAAATATTTGAAAGTCACACGTCAGAATGCGTGTTCGGATACCAAGTCCAAGTTTTTGACATTGTACGACAAATCGCTGAGAGATTGTGCCGTGGATTGCGATATCAGAAATCAATGCCAAGCTGTTAACTACAAGAAAAAACATAAAGTGTGTGAGCTACTCTCTGATGGGACATTCTCTAAATCCACGGAACAGACGGGACCATGTGTCTTCGTTCAAAGAAGCGATATATACACAACCATAGTATGTATATACCTCATTTGCATATTTCCTTCTTTGCGCAGTGTGACGTCATCCGGTCAATATTCTGCAATTGTGACCGGCCTTGGTCCGAGAGCTATAATTTTGGACGTGTGAAAAAAACAACGTCGAAATTAAATAAAACATATAACGTATTGTTTTACTTTGTTGGTCAGATTCGGTAAAATATAACAAATAATGAATGGTGCTTCGATCCATATGGTATACACTATAGCTATTTTATGGACTGGGCAGTCAGACCTAGTAGAATGAACCTCAGCACCATACATTATTTGTTAAATATAACCGCTTTGGTTTGAGACCTTCTCTGTATGGACTATTTATATGCCAGTCTGAACTATAATTCATAGATTCGTCAAGTCATTCAAATACATGTCTGACCGTCGCATTTGACCATTAAAATTGCATCACGTATTTACAAGTGTAGATAAATCACATACTGTCCGGCAAATAAAAGAAAACGCACATGATAAACATGACGAAAGTGAGCTTGGTTGACTGGGTAATGAATGTTTGCAGATCTATGAATTAGTGGCCTTGTAAGTAACTATAGTGTATACCGTCATTGGGTGTATTTGCCTGTAAGAATCATAGCTCTTATGTTTTTATATTCTGTACCTACCATAGAGCTATGATGGGGGCCTACTGTATAGAAAATATAGATAGATTTTCGGAACGACTCAATCCACACTACGACACGAAATGGTTTCATAAAAATACACCGTCTTTCAATTCACTAAAACTTAACTACCACACCTCCATGCATAAAACTAAGTTTCCAAATACAGAGCGAGATGTTTCGAAAGGAAACAAAAACATCTGAACATATACAGTCGTTTCAACAAAGTGATTAGATATGCGTGATAGACTTCTCTTTGGTGAATTTTATACATGGACGTGTGTTGTTTAAGGTTAAATTAATTGAAATACGGCGGTTGTTTATTAAGGCAGTGCGTGATGTCTTCAGAACCCTCGCCGGAAAGTGTGGATACAGTCGTACCGCATACCTGTATGTTCTATGGGCCGGGTCATCTAATAGTAGATGTAGAATATTAAAAAATAACAGCTATGATTCTCACAGCTAGTCGTTACCATGTACCATGTAGTTGTTTGTTTGAATGGTGTTTCGTCACTTTTAGCACATGTTCGGCCATGTAATTATGACGGTCGATTTTTTTAAAAAGAAATTGTGGTAGAGTCAGACCACCACATTTGTCCTGGGTTGACCCATTGGTATGTACCTCCTGCCATCCGTAAGAATCGACACTTTTTCACCTTTCAAGTAGAGCTCCTAGGGAAATTTAAACTGCAGCGGTGAGAGGTAAGAACTTGGTGAGATGTGAGACAGTTTAGACACAGCGTCCTTTACTGTCGTAACATGTATACTACATGTATACTACATGTATGCATAGAAAACATGCAAAACGTATTTAATATACATATTACAATTACAATAGTTCCAATTTAATTACATAGCGTTTAATAACCAGTGTTTCTGAGATATATATGGGAAATATCTCCCTCGTTAGAGAAATGGCCCCGATATAAGAACGAATGCGGAGAACGAGTTCTTATATCGGGGCCATTTCTCTACTGAGGGAGATATTTTCAGTATCTCAAAAACACTGATTATTAAACTATATATTACATAATTTAAATGATATTTTATTTAAGAAATAATAAATATGTACCTGTGTTTTATCTGTAAATAAAATACATTTAGGAGTTCGGATGCGTAGTAATTAAATCACGAGTGTGTTAGCACGAGTGATTTAATTACTCGCATCCGAACGACTAACTGCATTTTATTCACCGATAAAATACAGGTAGGTATTTATTATTTCGATTCTAACACAACAATAACCCCATTGTTTATGCTATTGTTGGGGCACTATATATTATCTCGGAGGTCAAGGTAATCAGGATGCTATGTCTACAGGCTGTTCAATTGGGCGCACCCGTATGCAAAGTTCTGCGTTTCAATACACTAGTAGTCACGTGACAAATAATTAAGTCATTGTTTACGTCATATAGCTTGCGCTGTATGACTTCAAACGTTCTCAGCTTGTTCAAGATGCTTATTAATGTTATATGTACTGATGCATATGATGGGTTTATATCGGGGTAACGCACGGTTTGGGAGCATGGCAAGTTTGTTGTAATTAACATTTCATTAAAATTACTGTTGAGTTTGTCTTCGTGACGTATATTTACCAAGTGACGTCATGTAACGCGGCGCTTCCAACGGATGAAATATACGCGGGGAATTAATGGAACAGCTGTATTTTATCGTAGAATAACATACAGCTGTCTCTCTTCTTTGTGTATATAAAAGACTGCGGAGGTCGTGTTAGAATAATTTTTTTCTAATGTTTCACGCCTTTTTACACCAGTTTGCACGAGAACGCCATGCAAACAAACAAGTGGAATCAGAACTCTTCGTTAATATCCGTAATCGTTATTCCCTAGCAATCGAAACTCTTCGCCAATTTCCGTACTCGGTAATAGTGGCTCGGAAAGTATTGGGTGCCGCTCAATGGTTTTTTGCATCAAAATGCAGCATTTGGTTAGATTTTCGATATTATCTCTCCGCAAAATAGTGCTCTTCTATATAATGCTGTATTGATGAAAATATTGCAGATTTGTGAGTGATTTTGATCAATTTTTTAATATTTTATCGCTATGACCGATAAATTATACTTTTTAACAAAATAAATCCCCAAATATGTGTAGTTGAAATCAAGACGTTTCGGCCCCAAACAGTTCGTTCGGTCCCAAACAGTTCGTTCCATATAATGACTAATAGTTTGGAAGCATTTGTTGAGTTTTCCAAATATATACTTTAATATTACGATTGAATTGAAGGGAAAGGAGGAAGAGACATTGGAATTATGATTATATCATATTCTGGGAGTGATTGTTTACTGTTTTGTCAGTCGAGAGTGATATGTCAGCTGCATGCATATATGAACTTGATATTGTATCTGTAAATCAATTAATAAAACTCTAAACAAAGAAATATATGACTCATGAAGTCCATACTGACGTCCATGGTACTTGATATATTGTTAAATTACGCTTTATATATGGTCTGCAAGTATATATTTTTTCTCCAATCCACAGACTTTAGGGTACACCTTTGACATGAGGGTTAGTTTATTTCAAGATATAGATCTTCTACGTCTATCATCTGTTGAAAACATTCCATATATTTAATATAAACAATATGAAAATAAATTATTTAACACTATAACTATATGATCAATAAATACATCAAATGTATTTATTTTATAAGTGTTAAATCAGGCTTTTCTAGAAGCATCAAACATTTTTAAATTGTTTCAATTTCAATCGGAGGCTCTAGTGTGTTTTACAACAGATGGTTTACAGGAGGAATAACTTGTATCAATGACATTTTAAACAAAAACGGAAATCTTTATTCATACATAGAATTGAATGAACACTATAATATACAGTCCAATTTTCTTGAATATGAATTAAGGTATTATAACTGCTGTCAGGAATTATTTGGAAAACCTGAATATTGTGCATCTAGCCTGTAACAGCCAAACCCTATTCGTCCACTAATCCTATCCTTAATTCTACAAAATAATAAAAACGGTCGAAACATATATGACATCATGATTAGAAATAATGTATATCCCAAAGCATTAAGTAAATGGAAAAATGAAGTAGTTAGTGTTCCAAACATTGAATTTGAAAGATTATATGCCTTACCTTATAAATTAACAAAAGATCCTAAGTTACCTTGGTTCAATTTAGAATCAACCATAGGATACTTGGAACAAATTACCTTTTATCTAAAATGAATATTATTAATAACGATATGTGCAGCTTTTGCAAAAATACACCTGAAACTATCCAACACTGTGGAACAGTAAAAGAATTGTGGTAAAGACTTTAAAACTTATATTACAGAAAAATGCAATACAGCATTCGTAACTTTAACAGAAACAGATATTTTATTTGGAAATAGTAAATTTGATGAATATTATTAATAACGATATGTGCAGCTTTTGCAAAAATACACCTGAAACTATCCAACACTGTGGAACAGTCAAAGAATTGTTGTCAAAACTATAAAACTAATATTACGGAAAAATGCAATACAGCATTCGTAACTTTAACAGAAGCAGATATTTTATTTGGAAATAGTAAATTTGATACTGTTTCGAGCAAAATCATCATGCAAACAATACTTTACATTTATCGAAACAAGATGCAACGTCAAATTCCACAGCTTAACCTTTTTAAAATGTATATAATATCTTTGTACAGAGTTGAGAAACTAATCGCATATAAAAACTTAAAAATGAATAAGTTTGAAACCATGTGGAGTCAATACCTTGCTATCTGTGGAGTATAGAGATAATTTACTTAGTTGACTTTTCCAGTATCAAACTGTAGCAAATAAACTTAATGTTTTCATTCTTGGACATGCAAAGCTTAGCTTACTAATCAGAAATTACCTACCCTTGCTTATATCTTGATCTTCCTTAATCAACCTTCTTGTTGTTTTTTATAGAAAAAAAAATGGAAGTTGTGTATATTAATCCTTTAAAACTATCCTAAAACATTGTCCTTTGATAATGAATTCATATACAGTTTTATCACACAGGATGGGTTTTTGTTTTTTTCTCTTTCCAAAAACAAAATATGAGAAAAATCAGTGTAACATGAAACAATGTTTATTTTTGATACTATAACAATAAAATTATCTGTGTAAAGCAAGTCTGTATATATTGACAATGTTGGTTTTACACTGGGTTTTGAAACAAAAGAAAATCTTTAGGGCTGGCGTGGCGCAGTCGGTAGCGCGGCGGATTTGTAACCGGAGGCCCCGGGTTCAATCCTCCGTGGTGCCACTGAGTTTCGTGGGTGTGTTCTTGGGCAAGACACTTTCCCTTAGCCTCGTCCGTCGGATGGGGACGTAAACCGGGCAGTACCGTGTATCTGTTTATCCTCCAAGCACCTTAAAGAACCATAGGAATCTATTAGTTAATAAGAGTAGGGCACGGTTCCCGAATTCCTATATATCCTTCTCCTCTCTCTGGGGCGGCTCTAAATAACCTATACTGTGTTGATGAGCCGTTAAACAACATTCAATTCAATTCATTTCATACATTTATTATTGTTTTTCCCCATAGCCTAGCATTAGTCCTTCATAATAAGACTTCGCATTTTGTATACCGTATTTCACATTTCTTGTCTCTTTTTATTTTCTTTTGATTTTTTAACTTTTTTTTATTTTGCCTAAATGCGAACAGTAGTTTTTTTTAATATGAAAAAAAGAGAGATTACAATAATGAAGATTAAACGTGAAAAAAGCTACTGTATGATGTCTAAAAATGGATATATATGTATATAATTGTTATAAACTTCCATTCTTGACATTGATCTCAGCTCTCTGAAGCGCCCAGTGAAACGGAGCTATTATTGTTCAACATTTCAATTAAAGACACACCCGGTTAAATGAGATAATAAATATAATAACAGCCGTGAAAGAAAAGAATGTAGTTGTAGTTAGAAGAGTTTATGGATGTGTAAACGTCTTGAAAACTGGTCGACATCACATGTTAGGTTTCATACTGGGTATGCTTCAAACTGCAATATATAGTGACCGATGGCAATCGCAGGGATGCATGTCAGCCGATCGATGGCCTCTCGTTCCACATGGGTTATATATAATTTTTCTTCTTCAGGGATGGATGTTAACGGTAAAACTATATTTCAGTCATTTAGTCTTTTTCTTTCTTTCTTCGTCACAATGAACATGTTTAATAATATGAAATGAGTCTATTTTCCATTTACACTAAAATTATATGATGAAAAATGTTATCAAAAGTGTTTGTATGTACAGCTATTAAAGTAAGTGTGCCAGGTTCCCAACCAGGAAGCTTGATCTCTTTTCTCCAAAGAAACACATGCTTCCTTACACTACAGAGATTAATCCGAGCCTTCTCTTATCCTAAAAGTCCTTTTTTTCTTCTTTTTTTGGCGGCTTTATACACAGCCGGATGAAATATCAAAAATCGTAAAAAGGGCTGGTAAAGTCAGAGAAGGCTCGGATTTTCAGAGATGTGTCCCAACAGCGCAAACTAATGTACAAAAACTCATCAAAATTAATTTTAATCTAGTTTACAGGTAAAAGTATTTTATTTCAAATATTTACATAATTATAATAAACTTCCATTCTTGGCGTGGATCTCAGCTTTAAATGCATGAACTCAAAGCGCCCAACAAAACCTGTAGGTAATACTTATAATTCCAAAATTTCAGTTAAAAACTTAACTTCACATAAGATAATAAACATTAAATAGTATAAATGTCGCGAAAGAAATTATGGAAAATGTAGTTTGAAGAGTTTATAGATGTGTAAACTTCTTGAAAATCATGACATATATAGTGACTGATGCATGTCGACCGAACCTTGGTATCTCCTTCCACCTGGGTTTTGATTCTCCTGCTTCATCACAATATGTAACATGTTTAGTATAAAAATATTTTTATCTCATTTCCTCTGAGGTTGTTGTCCATATCAGTAGGAACGCCAGCCCTATGGCGTATGAATATTTATCAAAAAAGGTCACGTGATAAAATCGATAACAAAATGACATTATCGGGAAAATTGTCACTGGTCAGATTTCTTCACCTCTTATTTATAAACTGTGATTATAACAAAACACCATCACAGATCGTTGTTAAAGTAATAATATTCACAAACTACATTGGTCGAACAGAATTGGTGTCCACTTCGTGTAATTCCCATTAATAGTTAAAGGTATTTTTCAAAGGGATGAATTTAGGTTGTTTTAAGGTTTAAATTGCCAAAAATGCGCTTTTAAATCAAAATCGATTTATTTTGTCATTTTAGAAGCGAGAATAAAAACAAATGCATGTACGCGTAGATAAATCTTTCCTCTGTCTATATGCAAATTTTTAATGAAATCGGAGACAAGTACTTTTTTTTCCCCAAAATTAACTAACATGACCCACGGACTCAAAGACGGCATAATGCATATACATTTACAGACGCGACCGGGTACACAATAAATGAAATAATTCCATTATTTCAATACATATATTTCTAATGTATGTATCCATGCATTCCAGATTAAATTTCTGATCTATACATGCTTTTGGTTTATGCCGGAGTGCTCAGAATAGGTTTTAACAAACAAAATTGTAACGGTACGTCGGGAAAGGAAATGAGGATTGTGAAAATATATGTTGCAGTGCTAATTTTCTGAATCCGAAAAAAATGCAAAAAAAATAATTTTTAACAGCGAGAATGATTTTTTTTTCACGAAAGTGTTCATTGACATGTCTACTATTAAAACCCAAAATTTAAAGTCAATCAGAAAAAAGTACTTTTTTTTCCCCAAAATTAACAAAGTACACCGTGTTCGCTAAAATATGAACAATCGCCTTTCGAAGTTAATGTACACGCGGGATATAAAACCATCAAATTGTGAAATCCTTTTTAAGAGATATATTGATTTCAACATTGTTCTGTATTTAATAAATTATTAGAGTAGAATGTTCACCGTTTTTCTCAAGGACACCATTACGGTAGTATCCCTGCAGCCCCGCCCCTCATTCCACCCCCACCACCCTCCATACCATATTGATTAGGCTGCTAATGCGCAGTTTTAATCAAATTTGATTTATTTCATCATTTTAGAAGCGAGAGAAAAAAACAAAAGCATGTACGCGTAAATACATCTTTCCTCTGTAGATATGTAAAATATAAAAAAAATCGGAGGCAAGTACTTTTTCCCCCCGAAAATTAACAAAGTACACCGTAATCGTTTAAATACGCCGAATCGACGTTCCAAATCGATCTTCGCACGGAATAAAATTGTGGAATTATGAATTCATTTATAAAGATAAATCGATTTCAGCATTGTTCAGTAGTTGTTATATTATTGATGTAGTATGTTAACAGTATTTATGAGAGCAACATTACGGTAGTATCCCTCCAACCCCGTGGGTTTCCCCACTCCAACCCGTACACACAATACGTTGTGTATTGCTGAGAATGCGCCTTTTATTCAAATCGATTTATTTCGTCATTTTAGAAGCGAGCATAATAACAAAATCATATAGATACATCTCTCCTCTGTATATATGTAGAATTTCAATAAACGGAGACAAGTACTAATTAAGTAACAGGACCGTCCGACCCAAAGACGGCAACATTCATATTCATTAAGGAAAGACGACCGGCTACAGAAACAATTAAATAATTTCGTTATGTAAACACATATATTTAAAATGTATGTGTTCATGTATTTTACACTAATTTGTTTATCTATACATGCTTTGGGTTTATGTCAGAGTGGCCAATTTATTTTAACAACCAATGTTGCAACGGTATATCGGAAAATGAAATCATGATGGCGGCAACATACGTTGCAGAGTTAATTTTCGAAATCAGAAAAAGCGATAAACTAATATAAGTTTAACAGGCAAAAAGAAGTATATTCTTTTAACTGTTCGTTTAAAACTGAGGGGGCGACTCGAGTTTTAAAGAAAGCAAGATTGGCATGTGTCCCTTTAACCAAGTAAATAAATGACTGACGAGTAACATACATGCTACTGTCGGTAACAAACATGATTATGTGTCGACTCGAAGATTTCATAACATAAACGTGGACATGACATTGTGTCAATGGAGCACTTGCCAGATTTGTGGTGTTGTGAAACACTGTACGCGTGAATCCAAAAAGTGCGGGTCGTTTATATTTATAGGGCATATATAGTTTTATATATATATATATTTATATATATTATTCTTTTATATTTATATGGTCCCAGAACGCAGTCATACTCACTACTATATTGAAAGTAAATACTGAATATACATGTGCGGTGCGTTACGATTTGTAGTATTTGAAAACAGACATATTAAACATTTCCCTGAACATATATACTATATTCATAGAAGTATTATTTCCTGGAAAAAAAATACATGTTGTTTTCTGCAGTTGAAATCTACTATATTCTGCGAATATTGCTATTTTGAAAATTTGAATACGTCTGTTTTCATCAAATAGCATGTTTTGTTTGTTTTAATATATATATTTTTTAATTTATGATTTAAAAAAAAAATGGATGATCGGAATATGTCTTGCACACTGATGAATCCTGTAATTTAACAACAAGTGGTTTGGTTCACAGGCGACAGTATCGGTGAACAAAACCACTTGTTTTACTGGATTCAACATTGTGCAAGAAAATATTCATATATTATACCATTAATATTATAACATGTGTGTTGTAACATATGCTTATCCTTGGATAGTGGATGTCTGCAGTGAACTTGACCTTTTACCTAAAAATCAATCGATCATCCTCTTTCCACTGTCCAACAATGAAGTTTCATGAAATTTGCTTTAGGTAAGAGGAAAAACTGTGTGGGCAATACTTTTCATTTTCCGGTCATGGTAACGGACCTTTCAACTACTGACTTCAAAATAAACAGGGATTATCATTTCACCAAAGGCATTTAAAGTATGAAGTTTTATGAAATTAGCTTCAGAGAAAGTAATAAACAGTTTGTACAAAGTTTCGTCAAAATCCCACAAGTAGCGCAGACAAGAGTTGTGACAGACGAACGGAAAGGCCAAATCGAATCTGTCTCACCTACCACATTGTGGTGGAAGACATAAATATAAAGACAATATTTTAGTTCATATGTATACTTTATTAAGCAAATAATTGAGCGAACATAAACTTCAGCATTGACTCTGGCCAGTGGTGTACATGGAGTCTTCTTCCACATGACGTGCAGACTGAAAGAAAAGAAAGACATAGAATTTAATATAAGTCGAGCAGAGTATTTAATTTGAATCAGGTGTTGCGAGAGGGATCTAGGGCATATTTAGGGGAATGGGACAGTTTAAAATTTAATTATTGTTTAACGCCTCATCAACACGTTGTTTAGGTTATTTCGAACCGCCCGAAAGAGAGGAGGAAAGATACATAGGCATCCAGGAACCCTGCCCTACGCTTACTACCGATTAGATACCTATGGTTCTTTAACGTGCTTGGAGGGAGGACAGACTCCGATACACAGGACCACCCGGTTTACGTTCCCATCAGACGAACGAGGCTAGCAGGACACATCGAAGTAACCCAGTGGCGCCAGTAAGAATTGAATCCGTGTTCACTGAATTCAAAGCCGATATGCTATAAACGTCCCTTGACCAAAACTGAGTAAATGGCACATCAAGTAAAGGGTCAATACATATTATATTGTGTATCATACGAGTATATGATTGAACTGACATGATTATAGAACCATTTTAATGTATGTTTCACCCAACAGTACAGCAAAAATCTATTATAAGGAAAGTTAAATCTGACAGAGGGTGCAATGTTCTATAAGCCATTTTTACTAGAAGGGGAATAAAATACAAGTCTGGCCAAAAATCTAAAATTGTTAAATTTTACACGTTTTGTTCATAGGATATTTTACTTTAATGACTTAGTAAGGTCATTTTACATGGGGAGAAAACATTAATATACAACTATTTATTTTCTCTCTCAAAACCTGGTGATGCCGCTAGTTTTAGAAATAAAACATGATTAAATAGGGCAGTTGAGAAGACACTTTTGTAGATGTGTGGTCTGTTCTGATGTGAAAATGTGTAAAACAGAACAAGATTGGAAATTTGCTCTGTGTCCCTTTAACAAATTGAGGACCCATCACATAGACCAATTAGATGATGTTAAAGGGACACACGGCAATCTTGAAGTATTTATCAAGCTTTAACATTAGCATCTCCATTTGTTAACCTGGTAACATGTTAAATTTAAACCTGCTTGCATTAAAAGTTAAATAAATTATTATAGGTGCACTATTATCAACAGTAAGTAATGTGTAAAACAATTTCTTCTGAACTATTCTAATAAATAATATTAATGATGCACAAATGCAAACTATGCAGAAAAAAATTAACCGAACTCCAGAAGTTTTAAACAAATAAAGACTGCCTAGTGTCCCTTTAACACAACTTGTTTTCGCATGTATCCAGTATATGTAGTTTACACGAGCTCATATGACAATCACGCTGCACTATCACTGAAATATTTTTACTCTAACTTTGAACAGCACCGTGCAAGCATAACACAAGCTCCATTTAAAGAACTACACAAGTGCAAACAATTTTTAAAAAGGCTCTTACATCCATATGATCCAATGGCATTTAATACGGCTTGACATTCTGAAGTCGTCAGTATCAATTCACTTAGAGCTGCTCAAGGGCACGATTCACATTTGAGACCTCTCTGAAAACAACATCAATCCAATTTCAATGATCAAACAGACTGTTTATCCTTTGTTATACATAATGTAACATATTTAAAAAAGAAAAGATAAAATAACTAAATTGAATAAAGCATGAATACTACTTTTGCTCAATAACACTGTTAATGTAATAAAAACATCTCTCATCATTCATTATACATGTAAAATATAATGTAGCCCAACTGGAGATCCATTAAAAACATTGTTCCACTTTCACAGCATATTTCCAGCCCATGGAATAGTCATTTCTTTTGAGACACACTGGAGGCAAGCGTAGTAGCTACACCGCCTTAAAGGCTTTTAAGTGAAATGTACTTTCTCGAAATTGCGTTGTTTTTTTCGCAACAGAATGTAAATAAATGTAAATTCAAAATCACTTCCTTGCCTCAAAACTTTACTGTACATAAATATGAATCTGACCGATTTCAGTCAAATGTCTATGGCAGATTACATTGTTTCAATGGTAGTTGTATCGGTTATGTATTCACGAATGTGCGAGAAAATGGGGATAACGCTAACGATATAGAGACAACGCTAACTATTTACATTCATGCATCTGAGGGGTGGGGGTGGAGGGGGTTTCTAGATTTCTTACCCCCTCCTTGTTTTCGGTATGCAAGCTCCATTTACCCCCACACCCCCATCTACCGTACTTGGGTGGGGCGGGGTGCGGGGGACATTGATAGCATTTCTACTAGCAATTGTTTTAGTCCACGAAACGTTCTACAGTTTACAGTACATCCAGTTACTGGAAAGATCGGAGGACACGAAAAACACTTATAGTGATTATGAACTTTCTATTATACACTATACACTACTTTTTTAGGCACTGTATTTGGCCAATGTCTAAATATGCACGATCTAAAAGGGGTGTGTACTGTTTATTAACAAACACATTTTAATGACAAAACAAATACCTTGATCATGGACCTCCAGCAGCAGACAATAATCCCAAATCAAACTTGCAACAACATGTCAATTTCACGTGTCAAGTTATGTCACGGTGACCTGTCAGTCACCAACACTGCATCGTGTTGACACATAATGGGACGTTATTTCGTCCGGTAAGGTATTAGTTTTTACATAATCTACGGTATGAAACACTGTACGCGTGTTGTTAGACTCCATAGGTACCCGTAGTGCTCGCCGACGTAGCGCGCCCAATTTCGGGTGTAAAAAAATGGCGTCTGTTTTAGTTGAAAATTCGTAAAATAGTCCGTAAAATACAAAGAAATAGTCCATGTTCGCGGAGTTAAAATGCGAACAGAACTGATATGTTATAGGTCCGTGGCGTTCCTTCTGTATATAACCTAATATGATGTCACAACGGGACGGAAAACCTCATTTAATTTATTCGTAATTGCAATGAACACATGAAATGAGTATGTAATTATATGTAACACTATAATTATGTGAATGATTTTAGCATATGTTTGTATGCAAAGTTTTGTATGTACAGCTCAGTAAATGTGCCAGGCCTCTGCCAGGACTCGAATCTGGATCTCTTTTCTTGAAAGAAAAGCATGCTGCCTTACACTACAGAGATGCATCCCAACAGCACAAACTGAGTGTACAAAAACTAGCAAAAATTACAAGTAACTTAAAGAAAGTAATATTACCCGCCAAATAACATCAAAATTACACTACAAGCCCGTTTATTAAAATTTTATCAAGGTGTTCAGGGCATTTAATGATGTATGATACCGATTAAAATTAAAGCTTTATTCACAGGTTCTTAAAATACCCGTGATTGAATATGCGTAAAATGCATTATGAGTTGGTCAACAACTCAGACAACTGGCTTGTCTCCAGCTCCACCGTTTTCCTCCAACAGGAAGACCACCACTAGCTGACCAGCCTATGTGGTCTGTTAAAAGTTCACATGAGATTATGTAAATTGTTATTTTGTTATGTTATTAATAATTATGTACCTTGCCGTCCGTAGATTATTGTCTCCTCCGAGTATCTATCCTCTGAGCAGCTGCACGATTAACAAAGACTGAAATCTAATCATTAGTATGAGTAGGGCATGTTCCCGGTTTCCTATGTATCATTATTTAATATTATATTTAATTTTTAAGGAGTGCGGATTGGGGATGGACCAATGAAAAGAAGTTCAAGAGATCTGGAATATATCTAGTATCATAAGAAATTAAATAAAAAGATACTTAAAACAATAATTTTACTGTACATTTATTATTTTATTTCATCTATTAATTTAAAAAATAAATAAATATATCTTTAACATCATCGATAAACAAATTGAACTGACATACATGCTGGTAATGCCGCAATCTTTTAATTTTCAAATGACAATTAACTAATTATCAAACAATAATTGACTGATCCCATTACAATAGTATAAAATGATAGAACAAAATCACCTGCTCAATCTTACCCATAAGGTTGTGCAGCAGTATAGAGAGACAGAGATAGATAGATAGTTATAGTATAGCTATATGTATTTTTTACTATATACACACTAAGAGAATTATATTCTCACGTCACTGATATAATATAACACTATATATTTTCTTCTCTTTATCATTCTATACTATCGCAATAGAAGCCTAAGGATTTGTGTACCCATTCAAATTATCTGCAATTATTAAACATCCAATATACCGTGATGACGAACAAATCTAACTTCTCATAAGCCGCGATCCTTTAACTTTCCAATCACTAGAGCCGTAATATGTAATTAAATGTGTGTACAGTTCAAAGGATTATAGTCCCTCCACCTTTTAACCATTAGGACGTCCTTAAGGTATAGGTAAAATCACGTCTGGACTGATTTAAGTAATTAACCAATCTTAATCTAATAATAATATAGCAGTACGGGTGCTAACAAATCAGTATGAAAACAAGCGCCATTTTTGTATTTCACTGACAAAAGGTATCTGTACTGTAGCATGTACACAGTGTGTAGTCCAGTTTGTCAGCAGTTGACCTAGTTATTGATCGATATTACCTGAGCCGCAGTACATTTCCACGATTGCATAAACACTAATAATAAAATATATAGATTCAAAACTTTATTTTATACAACAGAAAAATCTATGATATTAAATTAAGGTGACAAGCTATTGGAGTTTACGATCCTGGCCTAAACAACAAATCACGGCATGTCTGTATAATAGTGACGGTGACCCGTCACGCCGCAGTAATGTCCTTAACTTTTCAAGTTAAAGTCCACTGCTTTAGCTGGGTATTTTGATCCATGCTTGTATAAAATACTATTAACAGTAATCATTGTAACTGGGCAGACTTGTCACGGGGGAAATCTCCGCCTACCGCCTCTTAATGGCACCCCTTCTGTTGCATAACTTAAGGGATCGCAGCACCAATAAGCAATAAATGGATGGGAAGGCCCTGTATATATTGGTGGGGCGTATGATCAGATCATTGATACCATGGTCATGATACCCATGGCATGTGCTCGCACTTTATTTAGTTTTAGATGAAGAAGAGGTGAAACTCTTATAAATTCAGGAGCGCCCACGTTTGACGGGAATCACCATATTGTTTACCTCAGTATGAATACATTATTATATCAAGAATCTCTATGAATACTCCCTGATAAAACAAATAAATATGTACCGCATGTTCGGAACTTGCCAGCATTGCCATTTTGTTTATCTTATAATTGAAGAGGTCGCAACTGCAGAGTTGTCGTTTCTTGAAAATAGTTCAATATGGCGTCGAATACTCTCCGAGTCGTCCAGAGTGATGGAATCCGACGAGGCAGTTCCGACTGATTCCCTAGTGGCGGAATCTGACGACGACGTCCGTAAAACAATCGGAACGTCATTTGGCTTACCGAAACTGACGGAAAAGGCCGAGCAATGTTCCGTACTGAGTAGAGCAAACGAGTAGATATAGAATTTCTATTCCCACTATTTCCTATACAAATCACAGACAAATATGTAATATACATTATTATTGTAATCGAGATTCCGTTCTACTTTTCATTAATATAGGTACGCCAGAATAGCCAATGGCAGGATATTTGTTTTTGTAAAATTGTATGGGTCTTAAAACAATGGTGCATACTAAACTATTTTATCTTTGCTCTTTAATAGTTAGTTACATGATTGTTAACGCTGTGTAGGCAATGTAATTTTATAAATGGAATGGAAGGAGGATTATGTCATTTGTTGTAAATTGCCACCGTGGGCAGGGATGGTAATTTTTGTTTGAAACCTTCTCGCATTTCACCGCTGCGGGTAAGAATTCCACTGGGAGCTCGTTTTTGTGAGAAACGCTTTCAAAAAGTGTGATTATGACTCTCACTAATTTTTTAAGCAACTGTTTTCTCCATCACGTGTTAATAACTAATGTTAAACTCCAATATTAGTATTATTTTAATTTCTAGAACACCGAAACATGCTGATAATAATTTGGTTCTAACGAGTGTGAGTGATTAAGATAATTTTAATTTTGAAAAAAAATAAATAAAAAAAATGTTCATCATTTATTTGATACAATATTATACAAAGCCTTGTATTTCCTGGGAATATTTTCCGTTTCATTTTCACGAGAGAATGAGCGCACAAACCGGATAATTTAATATTATTTTATTCAGCACTTATTGATAGCTTACATGAACATATAAAAATACAAATGTTGTCTCTCCCTTTCATAATCACTGTGGCTAATAGCAGTCATAAATATATATGATACATGAATACTTAAGTCATTTAATCGAGGAAAGCTATGTTTTATATTAACAACATTTCTTTTTATATAGTGACATTCATAACAAATCGTCTTACCTGTATCGTGTATACGCACATGTATCGTGTATACACACATGTATCGTGTATACCCGCATGGATTGTGTATACCAACACGTATCGTGTATACAAACATGTATCGTGTATATCCACATGTATCGTTTATACCCACATGTATCGTATACATCCACATGTATCGTGTATACCAACATGTATCGTATATACCAACATGTAACGTGTATATCCTCATGTATCGTGTATATCAACATGTATCTTGTATACCCACATGTATCGTGTATACACACATTATCGTATATATACACATGCGTGTTGACTCACATGTATCGTGTATACCAACATGTATCGTGTATACCCACATGTATCGTATATATCCACATGCATCTTGTATACCAACATGTATCGTGTATATCCTCATGTATCGTTTATACCCACATGTATCGTGTATACCCACATGTATCGTGTATATCCACATGCGTGTATACTCACATGTATCGTGTATACCAACATGTATCGTGTATATCCTCATGTATCGTGTATACCCACATGTATCGTGTATACACACATGTATCGTGTATATCCACATGCGTGTATACTCACATGTATCGTGTATACCAACATATATCGTGTATATCAACATGTATCGTGTATACCAACATGTTTCGTGTATACCCACATGTATCGTGTATACCCACATGCATCGTGTGTATACCCACATGTATCGTGTATACCAACATATATCGTGTGTATACCCACATGTATCGTGTATACCCACATATATCGTGTATACCCACATGCATCGTGTATACCCACATGTATCGCGTATACCCACATGTATCGTGTGTATACCCACATGCATCGTGCATACCCAAATGCTTTATGTATACCCACATGTATCGTGTGTATACCCACATATATCGTGTATATCCACATGTATCGTGTATACCAACTTCTATCGTGTATACTCACATGTATCGTGTATACCAACATGTATCGTGTGTATATCCACATGTATCGTGTATACCAACATGCTTTGTGTATACCACCATGTATCGTGTATACCAACATGTATCGTGAATACCAACATGTATCGTATATATCCACATGCGTGTATACTCACATGTATCGTGTATATCCACATGTATCGTGTATACCAACATGTATCATATAATGTATCGTGTATACCCACATGTATCGTGTATACCCACATGTATCGTGTATACCAACATGTATTGTGTATACACACATGTATCGTGTATTGTATTTCACAGCTTTCAGATGTTTGTCAAAGTAAATGTGTGGACGGACAGGTCTGCGACAGGGACAATGGAGAGTGTACGGTTAAAGGTAAATACACAAGACATTTTTATTGTCATATTAATTAATGAAAGTAAGGGACGATTCTGTATTGCTCATGTATGACGAGAAGCTAATACATTGCTGAATTGTTTGTAATACGTATTGTTATTGTTTTCATAATAAGTAATGTTTAATATAAGACCTATTTTTAAGGAAATAAATACGTTACAATGCACCAGAAATTTAACTTGCTATACACTTTTTGAAATTATTATTTAATTAATTTTCCGACTCGTCTAGTTTTCCAGACCAAACTATTTCATAATCAATAATTAAATCGTTCATATAATGTGTTCTTGTTTAATGCCTATGTACATATGGTACAGTTACAAATCATGATGTGTTTATTCAAATTTATATCATACAGAAAATGTGCTAAAAAGGACGTACAACACCATTCAAATATAATCAAACAAAATCATTTAGCGAAATTGTATTGGAAGTTGGCAACTAGCAAGAAGCATGTTGCACATAATGCACAAGTCAAGCTGACATAAAGCAAAAAATGTCTGCAACAATTGAATTCGTAATTAAAGAGATATCTATATATGTACGTAATGTAATATATACGTGGTATAACAATTCGATTTTGTTTCAATTTAACTATGACGGAGTCGCTGCATATAGTATGTCGTTTTTTCAGTAAAACCTACGTTGCACATACATTGTGTTGATTAAGAAAGCCTTTTTAAAAAAAACTAAGTGAAAAAAATATATTGTTTTGGCTCTGTTATGTAGTGTGACCCCAGCACTAGACCAATATTAATATAATTCAACGCATGTAAATAGGAAAAAAATAAGAACACACATTTTTTGAACATTTTGTTATCAAAATTAACTAAAACAAATTAGAACAAATACACAAACATTTCAAAAGTGATGATTAGAACAAAGAATAAAGAATAAAGACATACCCGAAAACAAGCAATACGTTTTGGCAAAAAAAATAAAAAAATATGTTAATCATTATCATCATCGTCATCATAATCATCATCCTCATCATCGTCGTCGATCATCATCATCATCATCATCATCATCATCATCATCATCATCATCATCATCATCACAAATCATCCTCATCATCATCATCAGCATCGTCGTTATTATTAGTATCATCACTTTAATAACCATCTTCATCGATTGTATCCATTTCTAGAAACGTGATTATGGGAGTGCTGAGGTGGCACAAACACATTATTATGGGAGTGCTGAGGCAGCACAGACAAATTATTATGGGAGTGCTGAGGCAGCAAAGACACATTATTATAGGAGGCAGCACAGACACATTATTATGGGAGTGCTGAGGCAGCACAAACACATTATTATGGGAGTACTGACGCAGCACAGACACATTATTATGGGAGTGTTGAAGCAGCACAGACACACTATTATGGGAGTGCTGAGGCAGCACAGACACATAATTATGGGAGTGCTGAGGCAGCACAGACACATTATTATGGGAGTGCTGAGGCAGCACAGACACATTATTATGGGAGTGCTGAGGCATCAGAGACACATTATTATGGTAGTGCTGAGGCATCAGAGACACATTATTATGGGAGTGCTGAGGCAGCACAGACACATTATTATGGGAGTGCTGAGGCAGCACAGACACATTATTATGGGAGTGCTGAGGCAGCACAGGCACATTATTATGGGAGTGCTGAGGCAGCACAGACATATTATTATGGGAGTGCTGAGGCAGCACAGACACATTATTATGGGAGTGTTGAGGCAGCACAGACACATTATTATCGTAGTGCTGAGGAAGACAGACACATTATTATGAGAGTGTTGAGGCAGCACAGACACAATATTATGGAAGTGCTGAGGCAGCACAAACTCATTATTATGGGAGTGCTGAAGCATCACAGACACATTATTATGGGAGTGTTGAGGCAGCACAGACACATTTTTATGGGAGTACTGAGGCAGCACAGACACATTATTATCGTAGTGCTGAGGAAGACACATTATTATGAGAGTGTTTAGGCAGCACAGACACATTATTATGGGAGTGCTGAGGCAGCACAGATACATTATTATGGGAGTGTTGAGGCAGCACAGACACATTATTATGAGAGTGCTGAGGCAGCACTGACATATTATTTTAGGAGGGCTGAGGCAGCACAGACACATTATTATCGTAGTTCTGAGGAAGACAGACACATTATTATGGGAGTGCTAAGGCAGCACAGACACATTATTATGGGAGTGCTGAGGCAGCACAGACATATTATTATGGGAGTGCTGAATCAGCACAGACACATTATTATGGGAGTGCTGAGGCAACGCAGACACATTAGTATGGGAGTGCTGAGGCAGCACAGACACATTATTATGGGAGTGCTGAGGCAGCACAGACACATTATTATTGGAGTATTGAGGCAGCACAGACACATTATTGTAGGAGTGTTGAGGCAGCACAGACACATTATTAAACTATATGCATTGAATGCATCACAAAAAGGGACAAAATACATTAAAATAAGCCGTGCTTAGACTCTTCATAACGGAATCATCTATTTGTAAATATGAATATTAATTCCACAAAAAGAGACAAAAGGCATGAGAATAGCCCATCCTTGCACATTGCAAAACGGAGTCGTCTACCGCTGGCACTTGAGCCGCAAATATTATATAAAAAAAAGAATAAATACGATACCCCCTATTATCTCTATAGCACATGGTGCGGATCTTTGTTGACACCAAGTTGACCAACATCGTTTCGAAGTCTGTATCCGATTTTGTCAAATTACCGAATTGATTCAAATCCTTTACAAAGTTCGTTAGTTCTGACACTAATTCATCACATTAAACTCACATTTCGTACGAAAACACACTCTGTACGCAGACATATACGTATAATCGCCGAATTCTGCCATTGAAGTATTTCATACTGATGTTTACTTCCGGTTGTAGTCAAAGAAGTGATACGATTGGATGATATTTTAACGGTCAAAACATACGTAATCAGAAACCGAAAATCGTCCAATCGGGTCACTTATTTGAGTACAACCGGAAATAAACATCAGTAGGAAATATTACTTGTGTCAACAAAGTTCCGCACCATGTGCTATATAGATAATAGGGGCGAATCGTATTTTTTTCTTCTTTTTTTTATATAATATTTGCGGCTCAAATGCCAGTGTCGTCTACCAATAAGGGAATGTGAATATTAACACTGCCCAGTCAGACAATATAATGGTTGCGTACATCTCCCGTTATCACCGAAAGAGAAGTCACTAACGTCTATATGGACCTGGACCACCATTATTTTTACATAGGCCTGTTAATAAATACCTACACGAAAATATCCAATCCCAACTATGCTGGCCATATAACACACACAATGTAATATCAGTCAGGTCAAATGCAACACATGAGCCTTCTTTTTGAATTCTGAGATCAAAATGACCAAAGTACACTTCAAACTGTGCTTCCCAAAAAGAAGTGCAACATGTCCATCTTGCCTTCAATTTTGATGCGGTTTCCATTAGAAGCAAGTTAAATGTTTCAGAGAAAAGGGAAAAGATTCAATACAAACCAGCCCTGTGTCTTTCACCACTCATGTGCTTCACAGTAACTTACTGAATAGTTTACCTAGAAGTAATTTTCACCAGATTGACCCCCTGATACCCGGTCTAGCTGCATATTTATAAATAGTTTAATTAATACAGAGTGTCAACCGTTTTCCATTGAGAATGGCTATATTTCCGGCAACATGCTTAAAGTTGGATCGAAGCTGAAGATTACGTGCCACAATGGATACGCACATGTTAACGGCGAAAGATACACGAGATGTCTATCAACCGGACAATGGGAACCAGCAATTGTTTGTGAAGGTAAGTGTGCTAGACTCAGTTGTATCATGTTTTAAAATCGAGTTTTAGGTCTGACAATGTGAGTCTATTTGTAATCATGTTTTAATTTTCCAATTCAAAACGTCGCTTTATATATTAAAAAAGTGCCTATACCTTTAAATGTCAGGGTTCTCTTAACTTCAAAAAAGGTGCCTTGACCTTTGACGTCAGGGTTCTCTTAACTTCCAAACTCAGGACTGGAGACGGGTTCTGTTATAACGTTGATCGATTATTTATACTTTTGATGCATGCATTAACACATTGTTTTAAGAGTAGAGTGGTCGACATGCAAACTATACATACACACACACTTAAAACAAATATTGACATCAGAACCACGTTAATAACGTTAAAGTTATCTGCGGCAATTACAATATTTTTAATCCAAATTGGCATTTATATAGAGAATAATAAATGGGTATTTTTATATCACACCCTATATCAGGCCTGAGACACCATATCAGCAAGAGAGCTTTAGCTCAAGGGCTGATATGGGTTGAGGGCATGATACAGGGTGTGATATGAAAATATAAACATTTTTTATTCTATTTATCATAAACTCCATCAATGTCTTTGCTGAACTGTCATCTTCAGCTCACTTACTACGTTGTTTTCCAAGGAGAAAACAATAATGTTATTAAAAGATGTAATCCCATTCTTCACGTCTGTCGCGTAAGTGTAGATATACACGACATTTATTTTCTTCCGAAATTTGATTTAAAGTGAATGCCATTGAATTTAAAATTGTCTAATTAAGAAAGTGAATGATCATAAGTGGTTATTTCTTCAACGGTTGGTATTATATCATTGAATTTATTATCAATGTGTTAAACTGTCTTTATGGTCCATGTATTATGCCTTATTAATTTCTGTATTTTACTTCTATCTATCTATCCTCTCTTTTATTTCATCTTGTTAGCATTACTAGTGAAGCCATTTCCGTTCAGTTATGGTCAAAGTTCAACGTACACATGTAGATGTAGCTGTATAGCCAATAATCTGGCGCGAAACAGGACGGAATGCAGACGACAAATCGTATAAAATCGTAACTAATCGGTAATTTCTGCATCACTCCGCTGAATGAGTAACAAAAAATCAGTGATACAAAGTATCACAAGCCGGTTAGAACAGTTACATAAGAAAACAGTAAGGGAAATGGATATTATAAAAATAAACGAACAGTGTGTAGATTTTAGAATCTTAGGAATTTTATGTATTCGTATGCTGAGAACAGATTTATAGACTGTATCCCTGAAATTACACCTAATTATTGTAGTAATAACTAGTAAGAACCAGTTCTACGCGCATGCGCAGATCATAATCTGTAGTCTGTATTGATGCTCCGGCAATAAAGAACATTCGGTTATTTCCGTGATATGCATTTTTTTACCCTTTATTTCACGCGTGTGATAAAGCTTTATTGCCCGGCAACTAAATCCTGATTATGACTAGCTAGGTCTATGTCGTATCGTATATTCAAAAACAACGTATTTATAGGGAAGTACTAGTATATGATAATTGTATGTGTAGCGTATCATACACCACTATATGTATTTGTTTTCCTATATTAATTAACAACTTACAAACTATATTAAGTTAAAATTCGATTTTCACCTAACAGAAAGGAAACATGAAAAGGGCCACGCTTTTCTCTCATCACATGCGAATTCATATACCAAGAAAATAACCAATATGTAACCTTTCCAATGATACCCAACACGTTGCTCCTTGCAAAATGTTGAACTCGGGTCTTACCTTGCACAGATTGGCTGCTTTCAGACTACAGTAAAACTCATTTATAGCGAATTCGGTTATAGCGAATACTCGCTAATAGCGAATACTCGGGGCATACTCTGTTATAGCGAATACTCGGTTATAGTGAAGTTTTTTCAAGTCCGCGGCCATCTCCTTCTTTGTTTTATATAAAAAAATGCCGATATAACGAACTCGGATATAGCGAATTCTCGGTTATAGCGAAGCAATTTTGCATTCTCCATTCAAAGAAACCAGCGTAAATTGCTTTTTTTTAATAGCGAATCGGCCACTTTTGTTTACAATAACTTCGGCATATTTCGGTATTTTCTGGATCAAACGTAAGCCCGAAGAAGTGCAAGTTTTGTACCATAATTAAATGGTTGTAATAAAACAGAACAGAACGTTATTTACATCTCAGGCATACATATATATAATAAACAGATTGTTTGACAGTTTTTGTGATAGCATTTCTAAAGCGTGAGTTATTACCAAGTATAACAACTGCATTACACTCAGTTGGAATACAGAAAGAGATCCCACCATCATATTGCAATTAGCCCAAATGGATACGAACCTTAAACAAGGGCCTGTATCGCTCTACTTGCTATATGGAGTCTTTGATGGGGAACACAACAACAATATGCGCAACTAGGCTTGGTACTGATCATTCCTGCCAAGTTTCACTCAGGAAAATAGTCCGGATAAAGTGTGCGTATAAGGGGCCATAACTCCTTAGGGGCTAAACATCATTTAACCGGAACACAGCGATGATATTTTCGTTGAAATCCGGTCAGGAGTTCAGGAGAACTCGTCTTTACACAGTTAGTGTATTAAAACCTTTAAAGGGCCATAACGCCACCAAAAATCATTCAACTGGAACACGACAATGATAGCCGTAACCAAGTTTGGTTGAAAGCCAATGAGTAGTTGTGGAGAACTAGTCCAGACAAAGTTTGTGTATTACAACCTTTAAAGAGCCACAATTCCAAAGCAATCATTCAGTCGGAACATAGCAACAATATGCTCGACTAGGCTTGGTACTGATCATTTCTGCCATGTTTCACTTAAATCCAGCCAGGAGTTCAGGAAAACTAGTCCGGACAAAGTTTGTGTATAAAGGGCAATAACGGTGTCAAAAGTCATTCAAGAAAAATATGGTGAAGATATGTGCAACTAGGCATGGTACTGATCATCCCTGCCAAGTTTCGTTTAAAGCCAGCTATGCGTTCAGGAGAAATAATATGTAAAACGTTAGTGTATTAAAACCTTTAAATGGCCATTACTCTGCCATAAAGCATTCAACCGGAACACGGCGATGATATGCGCAACTAGGCTTGGTACTCATCATCCCCGTCAGAATTCCTTAAGTTCGACCAGAAGGTCAGAAGAGACTAGTCCGGATAAAGTTTTTGTATTAAAACATTTAAAGGGTTATAACTTCGCAAAAATCATTCAACCGGAACACGGCGATGATATGCACAACTAAGCCTGGTACTGAATTTTTCTGCAAAGTTTCATTGAAATCCGGCCAGGGATTAAGGAGAACTAGTCTGGACAAAATGTGTGTATTAAAATCTTTAAAGGGCCATACTGCCGCCAAAAATCATTCCACCGAAATACGGCAATGACATGCATAACTAGGCTTGGTACTGATCATCACTGTAACGTTTCCTTGAATCCGGCCAGGTGTTCAGGAGAACTAGTCCAGAAAAAGTTTGTGTATTAAAACATTCAAAGGCCATAACTCAGCCAAAAATCATTCAATCGAAACACGGTGATGATATGTACCACTAGGGCTGGTACTGATCATCCCTGCAAAGTTTCCTTGGAATCCAGCCAGGGGTTCATATTAAATAGTCCGCACAATGTTTGTATAATAAAACATTTAAAGGGCTATAACTCTGAAAAACATCATTCAACCGACACACGGCGATGATATGTACAACTAGGCCTGGTACTAAATTATCCTGCAAAGTTTTATTGAAATCCGGCCAGGGATTTAGGAGAACTAGTCCGGACAAAAGTTGTGTATTAGAACCTTTAAAGGGCCATGATTTCGCCAAAAATCATTCCACCGAAATACGGCAATGACATGCATAACTAAGCTTGGTACTGATCATCCATGCAACGTCTCATTAAATCCGGCAAGGGGTTCAGGAAATATAGTTCGGACAAAGTGTGTATATTGAAACATTTAAAGAGCGAAAACTCTGCCAAAAATCATTCAACCGGAACACGGTACTATATGCATAACTAGATTTTGGTGCTGATCATCCCTGCAAAGTTTTATTAAAATCCGACCAAATGAAGGGCCTATCGTCTTAATGTGCAAAATACAACATTTTTAACTAAATCAAGGGCCGTAACTCTGGTGTTACTAACACGATTTAGCTGTTTTTCGAACTTGTATGAGCTTTCATTGATATTAACAATCTGTCTGTAAAAGATCCGATGAAAAATGAAGGCGCTGTCGTGTTAACGATGCCAAATTATAGCATATTTCAGAAAATCAAGGACCATAACTGCAGCATTTATAGTCAGATCTTGCTGATTTTTGAAAACGACCAAGATTACATTGCTTTTAACAATCTATGCAAGTTTGATAAAGATCAAATAATGTACCAGAGTGTTCACAAAGCAGAAAACGGCATTTTTCAGCAAAACAACGGCCATAACTCTGGTGTTACTGATTCGATCTGACTGTTTCGGAATTGTTCGGACCGTTCATTGATATTAACAATCTATACAAGTTTGGTAAATATCAAATAATAAATGAAGGTGTTAGAGTGTTCACAAGGCAGAATATGGCGTTTTTCAGAAAATGAAGGGCCATAACTCCAGAGAAACATCCGATCTGGCTGGTTTTCGAACTTGTCCGAGCTTTTATTGATATTAACAATCTGGCAAAACTTAGTAAAGATCGAATAATAAATAAAGGTGCTAGAGTGTTCACAAGGCAGAATATTGCGTTTTTCAGCAAAGCAATGGCCATAACTCCAGAGAAACATCCGATCTAGCTGGTTTTCGAACTTGTCCGAGCTTTCATTGATATTAACATCTGTGCAAGGTTGATAAAGAACAAATAATAAATGAATGTGCTAGAGTGTTCACAAAGAACGATATGGCATTTTTCAGCAAATCAAGGGTTATAACTCCGGTGAAACTAATCCGATCTGGCTGGTTTTCGAACTTGTCCGAACTTTCATTGATATAAAGACACTGGCAAAGCTTCGTAAAGATCCGATTAATAGTGAAGGTCCTAGATTGTTCACAAAGCAAAAGTTAACCGACGACGGACGACGGACGATGACGGACGACGGGCAACTGACAACTCGCAATCCCATAAGCTCTGCCTGCCTGCGGCAATACTATATTATAATACCCATAATTTATGCAATAAAAGAAAATCGAAAAAATGCAATAGATTACTCAAAGTTCTCTATTCACTACACACATGATATGGATAAACAACTTGCGGTCAAATAGTTGACGAACATCCAGTGCGGTACATCTCAAATCAGTACATTTCCTGTTTTGCAATGATCTCGTCAAATGTTTAAGTAAGCAAAGGCACCTTCGCTATAACAAATTCGTTATATTATTGTACCGAATTCGTTTTTATACCGAAATATTTTTTGAGGTCCCCAGGAATTCGTTATAAGCAAGTTTTATTTGTTTTAAGTAGCCCAACATTTACTGTAACACAAAATAAATGTCGGAAAGTCATTGAAACAAACACATATTTAAAAGTTAAACTTAATAGAAACTGTCTTTATTTTCAGAGATGGATGAGTGTGCTGACAATACTGATAATTGTCATGCAGATGCTACCTGTACAAATACTGTCGGATCCTTTACGTGTGCGTGTAATAGTGGATTTGCCGGCGATGGGGTAACAACGTGTACAGGTAAGATGGGGTAACAACATTTAAAGGTGATATGGAGTAACAACATGTACAGGTGAGTCGGTGTAACAACTTGTAAAGGTGAGTTGGTGTTACAAATTGTACAGGTGAGGTGGGTAGCAACTTGTACAGGTGACTTGGTGTAAAAACTTGTACAGGTGATATGGGGTGAAACTATTACAGGTGGGATGGGGTAACAACTTGTAGAGGTGAGTTGGTGTAACTACTTGTACAGGTGAGTTGGTGTTACAATTTGTACAGGCGAGACGGTGTAAAACTTGTACAGGTGAGACGGGGTAACAACGTGTACAGGTGAAACGGTGTAAAAACTTGTACAGGTGAGATGGTGTAACACCTTGTACAGATGAGATGGTGTAACAACTTGTACAGGTGAGTTGGGGTAGCAACTTGTACAGGTGAGATGGTGTAACACCTTGAACAGGTGAGTTGGGGTAACAAATTAAATAGGTGAGTTGGGGTAACAACTTATATAGGTGAGATGGTGTAACAACTTATACATGTGAGTTGGCGTAACAACTTGTACAGGTGAGTTGGGGTAACAACTTATACAGATGAGTTTGCGTAACAACTTGTACAGGTGAGTTGGGGTAACAACTTGTACAGGTGAGATGGGTAGCAACTTGTACAGGTGAGTTGGTGTAAAAACTTGTACAGGTGGGATGGGGTAACAACTTGTACAGGTGATTTGGTGTAACTACTTGTACAGGTGAATTGGTGTTAAAATGTGTACAGGCGAGACGGGATAAAACTTGTACAGGTGAGACGGAGTAACAACTTGTACAGGTGAAACGGTGTAAAAACTTGTACAGGTGAGATGGTGTAACACCATGTACAGATGAGATGGTGTAACAAATTGTACAGGTGAGTTGGGGTAACAACTTGTACATGTGAATTGGTGTAACACCTTGAACAGGTGAGTTGGGGTAACAAATTATATAGGTGAGTTGGGGTAACAACTTATATAGGTGAGATGGTGTAACAACTTGTACAGGTGAGTTGGCGTAACAACTTGTACAGGTGAGTTGGGGTAACAACTTATACAGATGAGTTTGCGTAACAACTTGTACAGGTGAGTTGGGGTAACAACTTGTACAGGTGAGATGGGGTAACAACTTGTACATGTGAGATGAGGTAACAACTTGTATAAGTGAGATAGTGTACCAACTTATAGAGGTGAGTTGGGGTAACAACTTGTAGAGGTGAGTTGGGGTAACAACATGTACAGGTGAGATGGTGTAACAACTTGTAGAGATGAGATGGGGTAACAACGTGTACAGGTGAGCTGGGGTAACAACTTGTATAAGTGAGATGGCGTAACAACTTGTACAGGTGAGGTGGTGTAACAACGTGTACAGACGAGATGGTGTAAAACTTGTACAGGTGAGATGGGGTAACAACTTGTACATGTGAGATGGTGTAACACCTTGAACAGGTGAGTTGGGGTAACAAATTATATAGGTGAGTTGGGGTAACAACTTATATAGGTGAGATTGTGTAACAACTTGTACAGGTGAGTTGGCGTAACAACTTGTACAGGTGAGTTGGGGTAACAACTTATACAGATGAGTTGGCGTAACAACTTGTACAGGTGAGTTGGGGTAACAACTTGTACAGGTGAGATGGGGTAACAACTTGTACATGTGAGATGAGGTAACAACTTGTATAAGTGAGATAGTGTACCAACTTATAGAGGTGAGTTGGGGTAACAACTTGTTGAGGTGAGTTGGGGTAACAGCATGTACAGGTGAGATGGTGTAACAACTTGTAGAGATGAGATGGGGTAACAACGTGTACAGGTGAGCTGGGGTAACAACTTGTATAAGTGAGATGGCGTAACAACTTGTACAGGTGAGGTGGTGTAACAACGTGTACAGACGAGATGGTGTAAAACTTGTACAGGTGAGATGGGGTAACAACGTGTACAGATGAGATTGTGTAACAACTTGTGCAGGTGAGATGGGGTACCAGCGTGTACAGGTGAGTTGGGGGTAACAACGTGTACAGGTAAGATATTATAACAACTTGTACATATGAGATGGGGTAACAACGTGTACATGTCAAATGGGTAACGACGTGTACAGGTGAGATGGGGGTAACAACTTGTACAGGTGAGATGTTGTAACATCTTGTACAAGTGATTTGTGGTTGACAACTTGTAAGGTGAGTTAGGGTAACAACTTATACAGGTGCGCTTTGATAACAACTTGTACAGGTAAGTTTGGGTAACGACTTGTACAGGTGAGTTGGGGGGTAACAACTTGTACATGTGAGTTGGTGTAACAACTTGTACATGTGAGTTGGGGTAACACATTCTACAGGTGAGTTGGTGTAAACATTTGTACAGGTGAGTTGGGTAAAAACTTGTACAGGTGATATGGGGTGAAACTTGTACAGGTGGGATGGGGTAACAACTTGTACAGGTGAGTTGGTGTAACAATTTGTACATGTGAGTTGGGGTAACAAATTCTACAGGTGAGTTGGTGTAACAATGTGTACGGAGAGATGGAGTAACAACTTGTATAGGTAAGTTGGGGTAACAACATGTACAGGTAAGTTTGTGTACCCATATTTTTTAGAAGCCCAACATTTAGCACAAACAAGTATTTTTTGAAAAGTCAATGAGTCAAACAACTATTTAAAGGTTGAACTTAATAGGAACAGTCTTTATTTTCAGAGACAGATGAGTGTGCTGATAATTCTGATAATTGTCATGCAGATGCTACCTGTACAAACATTGTCGGGTCCTTCACGTGTGCGTGTAAAAGTGGATTCACTGGCGATGGGGTAACAGCTTGTACAGGTGGGTTTATGCCGTACATGTATAGTCTAACATAATGGAGAACTCAGTTATGAACTTGTTGTTTTTTCAAGCCCGACGTCTCACTAAAACAATTCATATATAAAAAAAATTGAAGTCGAACTTACTTAATAGATACGTTCTTTATTTTCAGAGAAGGATGAGTGTGCTGACAATACTGATGACTGTCGTGCAGATGCTACTTGTACAAACACTGTCGGGTCCTTTACGTGTGCATGTAATAGTGGATTCACTGGCGATGGGGTAACAACTTGTACGGGTGAGTTGGTGTAAAAACTTGTACAGGTGAGATGGGGTAAAAACTTGTACAGGTGGGATCGGGTAACAACTTGTACAGGTGAGTTGGTGTAACAACTGGTACAGGTGAGATGGGGTAACAATTTGTATAGGTGAGATTGTGTAACAACGTGTAGATGTGAGTTGGGGCAACAACATGTACAGGTGAGTTTGGGTAACAACTTGTACAGGCGAGATGGTGTAACAACTTGTACAGGTGAGATGGGGTAACATATTGTACAGGTGAGATGGTGTAACAACTTGTACAGGTGAGATGGGGTACGAACTTGTACAGGTGAGTTGGGGTAACAACGTGTACAGGTAAGATGGGATAACAACCTGTACAGGTGAGATGGGGGTAAGAACTTGTACAGGTGAGATGGTGTAACACCTTGTACTAGTGATTTGTGGTTGACAACTTGTACAGGTGAGTTAGGGTAACAACTTGTACAGGTGAGTTTTGATAACACCTTGTACAGGTCAGTTGGGGTAACGACTTGGACTGGTGTGTTGGGGGTAACAACTTATACATGTGAGTTTGTGTAATTAGTTGTACATGTGAGTTGAGGTAACAACTTCTACAGGTAAGATGGTGTAACAATTTGTACAGGTGGGTTGATGCCGTACATTTATAGTCTAACATAATGGAGAACTCAGTTATGAACTTATTGTTTTTTTAAGCTGCCCGCTGTCTCACTAAAACAATTCATATAAAAAAAGAATTTGAAGTCGAACTTACTTAATAGACACGTTCTTTCTTTTTAGAGAAGGATGAGTGTGCTGACAATACTGATAACTGTCATGCAGATGCTACTTGTACAAACACTGTCGGGTCCTTTACGTGCGCGTGTAATAGTGGATTCACTGGCGATGGGATAACAACTTGTACAGGTGAGTTTACAACTTGTACAGATGACTTTACGCCAAATTCAAAATGTCTTATATCACTGCGATGGGGTAACAACTTGTACAGGTGAGTTAACGCCAACATAACAACTTTTCTTGAATATCGGTTAAGGGTATTCGCGTTTTACATGGTTGATTGAAAGCCTGCTCTTACACATGCGGGAAAAAAAGTCGCGCGCTGATATCAACAAAGGCAGTTACATGACGTCATTGTGTAAATAAACATGCAAAACGTTAGTAGTTAGCAACTTCAATACTCAGAATATAAGAATATAAATGACACTCCTGTGGGAATCTGTACATTGAGGGAACAGTTTAGTGCATAGTACGAAAGGATTGATCAGTGATATTTTTAAACCAACATTATCTATTATGCGACAATTCAAGTTCAGAGACAAATACTACATGGAATTACTAAAGTAGTATCCGATACTCATTCCTATATGTTCAGTATCGTAAACTGGCTATTTATTTCAAGTTATTCCATTCTTTGTCATAATTTGAAGAAATTATATGTAAAAGCATTAAATTATCATATTTGTGAAATACAATTGCAAAACTGTATGGGTGATGAGAAAATCATAACAATCGTAACCGGACAATAGTCTTTATCATCGCTGTACAAATAGAATATTTTATGTTTCTGCACTCACATATTTCATATTTTAAATTGAGAAGTTTTTTCTCTAGTTTCGTTCAGCTCATTAAGACAATAATCTCTTTCCAACTTTAATCGTTTTCGTTTATTAAAGTTGCTGTTTCCGTTGGTTTTCTTTTTTTTTGTATCTAGAAAATCAGCACGAATAACATCATACCCTTCTTGTGTTACGGGTAAAATGTGACAAGAAAGGAAGCAAAACCAGCAACAACTATTTTTAAAATATAATCAACACCTTTATTTTCAAAAACTACAATGAAGAATATTCACTTAAGAAAATGTATAAAATGATCCAGTATTTCTTTAAAATCCGATATACGAATAAAAGTACAAATACTACTGGCAAGTGTCCCTTTAATAAAATTTGTCATGTGTCCCTTTAATCCAATTTCACTTCAAGTCTTTCTTGGTTGATTAATTCACAATAATCCAAATGTCCAAATAATCCAATGTCACTTTTGTTATAGATGAGCACGATATTTTTTAACTTCTCACAATATATTTTAAATTCACAGCATCCATATATGAAGTAAAGTTAATTCTCCATTTAAATACTGAACCAGATACTCAACTCTAAATACTGAATTCTGAAACCCAACAACTGTATTTATACTGTCATAGAATGTCATAGAACATTTAGAATATTCCAGTAAGATAAACAAGTTATTTTAAAATAACCTTAACTGTCATATGATGCCTCATAGAAGGTCATAGATGCTTCGAATATTCCAATAACCTTGAATGAGTCATATGATGTATCTCTTGATGTAAACAATAATTTAGAAACTACTGGAATATTATATTAACACTGGTTGTCAATCAAAACAGTCTGGCCTAAAAATAAATAGTACACAACCCAACTATTTACATATGTGGTATTAATAGAAACAACTAAATCATTATATACATGATATACCTGAGGGTAACACTTGACCTTGCTTATTCAATATTATCATTATTCTATATTTATTTTCTAACTCTTCTAGTTTGTTGCACATCTTGTTCCATTTATGATATTAAATAATATTTATTTATTTATCTCTTAAACGCACTTTTATATTTAATAAATATATTTTTTCAAAATGCTTGCTATTGCCTAATGTTTTGAATGTCCTTAAACGGCAGCCAACTTTTGAAATCATCATTTTAACCATTGCACTTAACCAATGCTTTTTTCTTTTTACAATCACGTCGTATAACTTGTTCAATTCTATATACTTCTTGCTTTGCTGTTATCATTTCTAACTCGTAGAAGCTCCCATCAATCTGTTGATTGTTTAAATCGTTTCTTTTGTATGTTATAGCAATATATCAATACTTATGGAGAGTGGTCCTTTCATACTACGATGTTTTGTATTATTATACTTATCAAGCATTGCCTGACACACGCCAAAATATTTATTTGTATTGTTTGCTGTAAAATATTTCCACATCCTCTCATTTAATGTTTGGTTAAACCGCTCAATTACAACAGCTTTACGGTAATCAAACTTTTATTACATTATTATTTCATTTTAATAGTAATGCCATCAAGAAATTGCTTGAATGTTTTATTGTAAAATTATACAACTTGACCAACACAAAGGAATGTACATTGTCTCCCCGTACTTATATGTTTGGAAAGCTTTGGTAATTTCTATGCCAGTTTTATTTGGAACTAGCATAACCCAAGCACATTTACTACTAAATACATCAATAACTGTAAGCAAGTATTCAATACCTGTATTATACTTTCAAAAAGATATCATATCTACTGAATCAGCCGACTATAATTTATCAATTTCATTAACAATCACACGGCGTTGAGTGAAATTTCTTCGTTTAGGATTATGAAGTTCATCGGCTAGGCTGTCCGTCCATCCCAACGCCTTGTTTTGATTTTTAACGCTCCAAGTCCAAGTTTATATTTTGAACTAATAACCGGCTTAACAATCAAGTTTTTAGCACTTTTTCACCATGTGATTTGGATTTGCGTGTTTTTAAACCAGTCAGCATGTTTTTATCACACATTGATTTTCACCCTTACAATGATCGTGATCTTTACAAGTTGCATCTAATTCGTTTGATGGTTCCCCGCTATCAAGTGGGTTACCCAGACCGCAATATGTATAACCAGGAATTGTTAACCCCCTTTTGGTATTAAAGGGAATAAAGCTTTATGAATGTCAATGTTAACACCTGTTGTACTTTTAACAAATTGTGTTTTAGTAAAACACAAGGCACATGTTGCTTTTAATATTGATCTACCAATTTTGCTAACATATACTGAGGATTAACATTTCCAGTAATCATCTTTTCTTTAACGCAGTAATTCATATATAAAATATGATTAGATAAAATATGATTTTATGATGTTTTTATTCTCTATAGGTTTGTAAGGTTTTAATATTGTATAAAGAATATTATATAAACTATTCCTTCTTGTAACTTTTTATAGATGGCCAAATACCTGAGATATGTGTCTAAAAATCACTTTCGTAGGCATTTTTTTGTTAATAGCAAACTTATATGCTAAATTGCTTCTAGATACAAAGTTCTAAAGGGGATGTCGCTCTCTCAGGGCCCTAATGAGGTCTTAAGGAGGTCAAAGGTCACCAAGTGCATTTTCTTCATAGCTTTTATTTGGCGTGTAATACATATGACATTTTTAAATGTGTTATATAGTCAAAATTATATCTATTATTACTTTAAATGGTGACCAAACGAAACCATTATAATTTAAGATATATCTTGTTTAAATAGGCTATAAATAGATTGGGTCAAAGGTCACTGAGTGCACACTTTCTTCTAGTTTTAGAGTAGTGTACTATGCTTATTCAAACAGAGAAGGAAAAGTATACTATCACGCATTTAGAGGTCACCTTCTCACGTATGAAGCACTGTGGAGGTTAAAGTGGCGATATTTTCTCGATTGGGTTAAGTCAAAGAAACGGGTACAGCCATCCATCACTTGAGGATGAGCTGAATGATCTTGAAATGGCACTTTCATCAGTGTCTCGCCAAGACCGTGAATTCGTCTATGAAAGAAATGAAAGAAATGGCAACTTGTTGAAAGCAATCAAAGATCAAAATGTCATCGAGTCAATTTGACGAAGAGATGAAAGCAATCAAGAATTACGCGTTTTGGGAGTCCTATATGCGCATGGTAGCATTCTTGCTGAGCTTCATCAAAGCCCATAGAACTAAACTGGCAGCTACATGTCGAGTCGTTTTATAGATGCTGCCATGGCTAACAGTTTACGATCACATAACATACGCTCGATGGGGTCCTGTATACCTTGCAGATATGAAAGCACTGGAGACAATTGCACCAGATGTCTACAAAGAATTCATGGAAGGATACTTTGTCGTGAAATTGAGCAAAAATTCGTTCAATGAAGTTCCCGCTGACCAAGCAACAGAATGGATCAACCGAATGTGTAAAACCACGGGCGGTATAATTGGGATCACTCGACAAGACCAGGCAAGGGACAGATTTTGAATTACAAGGTCCATAAGATCACAGGTCTCGCATGAAACTATGAGTCTATTTGATCAACTTGATGATGACGAGGAAGACACTGGTGTCCGCAGAAACGACTCCAAGCCTGCTAGAATAAAGGCCGAGGAAGAGAGAGTAAAAGGTCTGATGCAGCTATTTGGGACGCTAGATGAGTTTGGAATGTCTGCGAAAGAGAATCGAAGGGATACAGATGGGATTGATAACAAACTATTCTCTATAGCACCGAAAGATGTGGCTTCTGATGAAATCTGCGATGACCTGTTGTCATGTGAAAGTAGAGGAAAGTCATTGTAGAAGAATTTGCAAAGGCTCGACTAAAGGAACATACTGTTAATTTTTACGCACCCTTGCAGAAAGTCAAATCAAAGACATTTTCATACTTGTACAAGGAAACAATGTCAGAAAAACAGAAGCCTTTTAAAATATTGAAGGCTGATAGAAAGCTGCTACAACGTCTATTCAACGCAGCAAATTTGTACAGACAGTGTACAGGCATTTTAACAGCACTCCCACACGCATTGATGTCACGTTTGATCGTTATTTTGGTGGTCGGTCGATCAAAGCTTCCACAAGAAGCAAGAGATCTGGCAAACGTCGGCCAATACGAAAACTTATCACAAGTCCAGATGTCCCACTTCCACAAGTATGGGATCAGTACATATCACAGGAAGATGACAAAGCGGACTTGGCTGATTTACTTTCTACTGAGGTGATGAATCGCTCAGATACTCATCCAATTGGATCAACTATTGTTGTTGGTTGAGGTTTCTCAGGAGAGACGAATTCAAAATCTAGCAGCTTTGATGCCAAACACTTGTGTGTAAATCATGAAGAAGCCGACACCAGAATGATACTACATGCGAGGGATGCAGTAAACAGAGGATACAGGCGTTTGGAAGTCGTTTGTCGGGACACAGATGTTTTGCTACTTCTTATCCATCACACTGGGTATAAGGTAGAGACATGGATGGTATCAGGAAAGTGTTATCCAATACACACCATATCTCAAAAGTTTGACGAACATGTTAGACGAAACATCCTCGGTTTTCATGCATTGACGGGTGTGATACCACGTCGTCTTTCATGGAATCAACAAGAAGACATGTTGGAAGCGATTCTGTGATGTTCCGGACTTGCTAGGAGGTCCTGGTCACGACGGAGGTCTGTTACCGATCGCACAATATCTCTGCGGATTGTATGGGTGTTCGCAGGAGGATCATGAGCCAAACATTGATGTATGCCGTTATCGTTTGTTTATGAAGGCTAGAAAATCTTTGGAGCTCTTACCACCAATCTCAGATGCACTCGAACTTCATGTGAAGAGGGCAAACTATCAGGCGAAAATCTGGATCAATGCTACCGATGTCGATTTCCAACCTGAAGACCCAACAAATACAGGAGGATGGTGTGTCAGTGATGGTATTTTGACATCAGTCTAGATGGGGAAACCCTCTGTTCCAAATGCTTGTATCCAGCTTGTGTCATGTAGATGCAAGACAAAGTGTAGCACAGCACGTTGCAAATGCTACCAGTCAGACCAAGTGTGTCTATTTGAGTGTGCATGTGAGGCCACTGGTTGTTCAAACCCTAGATAAATAATTCATATATTGCTAAATGACAGTTCTCTGGTAGTTAGTTATGAAACTTTGCTGTTTAAGTGTAATAGGAAACTGAGTTAGTTTCCATACTATTTATGATTACCAGTTATTTTGTAGTTTTAGTATTTCACAATGCTGTTTTTCAACTACATTGCTCTACTAAAACCAATACGTAATATACATGTTTCATGCATTTACAACCTGATATGTAATACTAACTGTTACATTGTAGCCTTGGAATGTTTTGACTGTCTAAAACATGTATACATACACATGTACAAGAAAATTTCGAACTATTCTAGTTTTGTTATTTGTTATATAGTACAAGATGCTTGTAGAACATTAATTCAACTAATGAGGAAACATATTTGTTTGTATTTGATTTTATGCCTATTTCAACAGTATTCGAGTTATTTACAGGTGTACAGTTACCTAATGAATGTTTCTGGTAAAGATCAGTACTAGATTTTATCCGCAGTAAAAAAGTACCAAATTGTTTCAAATTAGGTCTGGCCATAGGGTGGCTTGAACCAACGAACCTCTATCAGTGAAAGTATTTAGGGATTGTAAGTCGGCCGGCGAGCTTAGGCACTCTAACACGGAGACGGTAACTACATAATGACAATATAGATATGTTTGTCCTACAGAGGATCATAGGTGTGATATGCAATGGTTAGACAACAAAGCACTTTCCTAATGAAATGTGGCAGTTTTGGTCCTGCCACCTAAGTTTTATGTGTACAAATTGCACTTATTGACCTTTGACCTAATTAATCATTGGTGCAAAACAGTGAAGGTTGTTCAGGAATAATTATAAACTCAATTATTTACATATTCCATGCATAAATATGTGTGCATTAAGCTGCATAATACAGTATTAGGCAATTTCCTGCCTGCTAGCACTGCAAAATGCACTTGGTGACCTTTGACCCTATTGCAACCTTCCTATGACATTGAGAGAGCGACATCCCCTCTAAAATTGAAGGTACACACTATCTTGTCATGATTCGAAAGATATATCACTATTAACACGAAATGCCTACGACTACCAGATTTTGGATGGTCTTAGGGGGACTATTAATAAAGAATAAGCAAACATACCAGCATAGTACACTTTACTTATCGTTGTACTGGATAGCACTGGGCATGTACGGATCAAAATAATATTTATCACAGTCACAAGTCTTCCAGTTAAATTATCTAGAGTAATAATTCCGCATTTTTATTTATTTTGTTTTATTGATAATTTTGATTTTGCTAATTGTGTATAGCTAACTGCTTAACCCGTTTTATTATATTTATGTTAGACATTTCGAAATAGTTGGTCATATTGTTTTAGTTAACAAACCAGCTAATGCTCCCAATAAGCCTCCATTTTCAGACTGAGAACTCATTTGTGAGTTTGATATGTTTGTCTAAGCCATGTCCGTCGTTTTTATCTTCATTAATAGTCTTAGTTTGAGTAGCTGTCAACAGCAAACGAAAATTTCCAGTTAGTTGGCTATCTTTTAACCTGATTGTTAACTCACTTTTGTTTTCATATGCTTTCGCTAAACTTCTCCTTTTGTCCTTCTGTTAAATTTACTGAATACGTTCTGCAATTCATATATAAGTTAGACTAAACTATAACTAATCCATTTCCAATAGCATCAATAACGACATTTCGGCATAAACGTTATAAGCAGCTCCTGGGGATATATTTAGTTTGTATCTTAAAGTTAGTTGCTTTTGGTCAATGCTGACTTCATTACTTTTATAGCTGAATTCAAAATATATCATTCACAAAATATTTATCAAATTACTCGTGCTTAGTAAAGTTCCTGTGCTTTTATCATTTTGTTTGTGAGAATAAGTAATAACATCTCTGAATATTCTTAATATTATCAAGACTGTATTTAATTTCTGGTAATATACACCGTTTCCAATGTCCAGTCTAGCTGATTGTAAATAGCAATTAGTATTATCAGCCTTCATATGAAAAGTATCTAAATGATGAAGATTTTGTGTTTAATTGAGAAGAACTCTTGTCTGAATTTTGCATATACACAAAAACATGTTTTGGATTTTTAACTCCAGCCGTTATTCTTCTACACGAATTCAGTTAGTGGAGAACTTCCGCTTTCTTGTATCATTTCACGAAGATAAATCCATTTTATTGATGTCATATGATTTGCCATAGATAGTTTAAACCCTCTGAGTTATCATTCTAGGTTTCCACAAAAAAACTTATTTATTAATGATTGCTCTGCCATCATCACCGCTTGATTTGAAAATTAACACATTATCACATTTTAGTTGTAAAATAATTTGAATTTGACTAGGTGGTAGCATGTTTGTTTCTAAACCTTCGAAAAATATATATTTGTTTAATGCAATTATAGTGTGAACTATTTTATTAGTTATGGTTAAAGCATGATGAGCTGTAAACCCTAAATTATAACCAACTTGATCAACTCGAGATTCCGCTGCAGCTTCATTGTCTAAGTACACGTATTCATTTGTTCCAGTTGTTCTCGCATAATCGTCAGACATTTCAAGTAAACTTTTGACATTAACAAATATATAACGATTATTACCGCCGTAAACTATTTTTCCGCTTTGCTTTACTAGAATTTGATCAAGCAATAAAGTTGTAACATTAATTAAAGCAATTCTATCAGCGTCTGGGAAAGAAGCTCCATCAGCAAGCTTGTTTACTTGAAGAAAACTTATTTCAAAATATGCGTTATACCAATCAAAGTAAGAACTTACATCATTTATTGTAAATTGGTAGCCACTTTTCATTTGTCTAGTAGCATTTCCAGGTTTTGTTATTGGGGTATCTAACTGAAAAGGCACACAGGTTCATATCTGATATTAATGACGCTGCGTTGTAAACCTTAGCCTCTCACCGCTGCGGGTTCGAATCCAGCTGGAAACTCGACTTGTAAGTGATTAAGTGTCGATCCTTACGGATGGCGGGAGGTGTACAGTACTGGTTCTACCCAGGAAGAGTGGGTGGTCTACCTCCACCACAAAAAATCGACCGTCATATATAACCTTACATGTGTTGAAAATGACGTAAAACACCATTTAAACAAAACAAAATATCTGATATTATATTTTTCAATTCGAAACATCTGTATTGTTACCGGTAAAATGTAACAAAAAAGGAAGTAAACCCTGCAACAACTATTTTTAAAATATAATCAACTAATTTATTTTCAGTCCTACAAAGAAAAAATATTCGTTTACAGATAATACATGAAATGGATCCAGTATTTTTTTAAAACCCATATAGGAATAAAATCCAAATAATATATATATATATTCAGTCACCAGTGCGGTGACCCATTTATTCTCCCCGTAAGTTGGCATGTTGTAGGTCGGGGATGTCGATCCCACCGCACGCCTTACAAACAAACATATATAAAACTGAATATATACATATTATAATATTTGATTTTTCATATAATAAAATCTGTATAAAGCGGTAGTCTTTACGATTGTTTTAAAAATGTAATTGTGTGTGTTTTACTATATTACATTATAGCCATTTGTATAAACAAGAGGCCCAAGAGGGCCTGTAGACGCTCTACTGTGTAAAGATGTCATATTTAGCCTTTTCCTACATAAACTTTGGGTCGCCATGGCAGCCATTTTGATTATTGCAAGAAAACAAAAAACACAAACTTAATAGAAGCCAACCATTGTGATAAAGTTTCAACAAAATCCTTCAAGAGGTTTCAGAGAAGATTTCATATTTAACCTTTTCCTATATAACTCTATGTAAACATTGGGTCACCATGGCAACCATTTTGATAACACAAAGTTGATAGAGGCCAACCTAAGGAACATGTATATGATATTTCACTGGAATGGATTAAGTGGTTTTGGAGGAGATGTCGTTTGAAATTTCCTTAAATTTGACTTAATTTTAGCCATGGTGGCCATCTTGGACAACTGGCGGCTGTGAAAAACATAAATCTGAGGTGCACTATCCCAAAGATTATTGTGATAAATTTTCAACAAAATCCTTCAAGAGGTTTCAGAGAAGATGTCAATTTTAGCCTTTTCCTATATAGCTCTATGTAAACTTTAGGTCGTCGTGGCAGCCATTTTGATTATTCGACGATAACAAAAAACACAAATTTGATAGAGGCCAACACAAGGAACATGTATATGATATTTCACTGGAATGGATTAAGTGGTTTCGCAGGAGATGTCGTTTGAAATCTCTTTAAATTTGACCTAATTTTAGCCATGGTGGCCATTTTGGATGACTGACGGCCGCGAAAAACATAAATCTGAGGAGGACTATCCCAAAGATCATTGTTATTAAGTTTCATCAAAATCCTTCAACCGGTTTCAGAGAAGATGTCATTTTTAATCTTTTCCTATATAACTCTATGTAAATTCGGGCCACCGTGGAGGCCATTTTGATTATTCGACGATATCGAAAAACACAAACTTGAAAGAGGCCAACCCAAGGAACATGTATATGATATTTTACAAGAATGGAATAAGTGATTTCGGAGGAGATGTCGTTTGAAATTTCCTTAAATTTTACCTAGTTTTAGCCATGGCGGCCATGTTGGATGACTGACGGCCGCGAAAAAAACAAAACTAAGAGATACTATCCCAAATATATTTGTGCTTAAGTTTCATCAAAATCTTTCAGGCGGTTTCAGAGAAGATGTACTTTTTAACCTTTTTCTATATAACTCTATATAAACTTTGGGTCGCCATGGCGGCCATTTCGATTACTTGACGATAACGAAAAACACAAACTTGATAAAATAAGTGGTTTCGGAGGAGATGTCGTTTGAAATTTACTTAAATTTGACCTAGTTTTTGCTATGGCGGCCATCTTGGATGACTGGCGGCCGTGAAAAACATAAATCTGAGAGGGACTGTCCCAAATATCATTGCGCTTAAGTTTCATCAAAATCTTTCAGGCGGTTTCATAGAAGATGTCATTTGTAACCTTTTCCTATATAACTCTATGTAAACTTTGGGTCGCTGTTGAGGCCATTTTTATTATTTAACGGTAACGAAAAACATAAACTTGATAGAGGCCAACCCAAGGAACACGTATATGATATTTCGGTAGAATGGAATAAGTGGTTTCGGAGGAGATGTTGTTTGAAATTTCCTTAAATTTGACCTAGTTTTAGCCATGGCGGCCATCTTGGATGACTGGCGGCCGCGAAAAACACAAATCTGAGAGGGGCCCTCCCAAGTGACATTGTGATGAAGTTTCATCAAAGTCCTTCTAGCGGTTTCAGAGGAGATGTCGATTTTATAAAATTGCTAACAGACAGACAGACAGACTTACGACGGAGGAAAAGTGATCGCATAAGCCCTCCTGGCCTTTGGCCAGTAGAGCTAAGAACAAACACTACTGACTTCGATACTTTTGTTTTACGGGGAAAAGAAAAAAAAAAGAAAAATGAAAAAAAAAAGTGTAAGTTCTTAATGTTCCCTCTACGTGGCCACATTTCTTACCTAGCTTAATTGTTAATGTATATAATATGAGATATTCTTGGACAGAATAAAAAAAAATCTCAATCTCCTCGCATATTTATACAACAACGTTATTTCAACAGGTTAATATATTTGTTCCATTTTTTTTTTCCAAATGGCTTGTGTTTCTATATATTCTAGAATTTTAAAAGATGTTTTTATCCTATTTTTGAATGCCTCTAAAGACAGTTTACTTGTCAATGTTTCGTATTGAAAATATAATGGTTCCTTTCATGTAGCATGTACAAGTCGGCTGGTGTTAATGTTAAAACAATAAATGATTCTGCAGTAAACTTTAAACATACGTCATTACTGGACAACAATTAATATTTCCTCTTGTTGACAATCCTTGCACAATGAACTATCAATGATGTAAATCTTGTGTAGAAATCGTACAGTTGGAAGAATTCTATGATTTACCTGTACCGTTGTAATAATGTACTTGTTGCGTATTTAAAAGGTATATATAATTCCATATTTCTTCTTTTATATTATAAATTTCCTCCCATGTGGGTTTTGAAGTTGGTTTACTTGGGGTTTGGCTAAGAATATTATACAGATCCCGAGATCCATTTTTGGTAATATAAGTTTTTATTGCTGCAGTGATTCCGTTATATGCTAGCACTCAAGCATTTACATCATACAAGTTGTTAAATTCCTCAACAGAATACAAGTTTCCATTACCATCTATTAAATCGTTAAGGTGATAAATCCCCTTTTCATACCAAGATTTGCAAAATACTATTTTTCCTCCGACTAGGATATTAGGGATATAACATAGTGAAGTTGTTGTACAATTGTTCGCGCATAAAATACTCTTGTTAGATCTAAAATATCAATGTATGCTTTCAATACATCCTTCCAAAATAGGTTGGTCATCTTTTTATTAATAATTCTGAATAGCCTGTGCCCAAATGTATTAGGTTGTTTATGTTTATTTATGTGTTACTGTATTTTGCCACTTTCCACCCTTAAGAGTAAGTCTTCTAATCCAAGATGCCTTAAGTCCGTATATAAACGCTTTGAGATTGGTCATTTTCGGACCACCTTTATTATATTGTTTGATTAAAATGCTTCTCTTTATTTTTGCTGGTCCCTGCCATAAGAATTCATGAAACATGTCATTTGTTTTTTTAATAGTTGAATCTTTTGGATTAGGCAATGAAATAAATAAGTGATTAAGAATGGGTAGTAATATGTTTGTAATTACTGTTATTTTACCAATTTGTGTAAGATATCTGCGTTTCCAAGGTTTAATTAGATTCTGTATTTTTTCTTATCATTGTAGTTTATATCAAGATCATCATTGAAATATAATGAATGAATGGTGTTTAATGGCACGTCGATACATGATGAGCACAATGTATACCTAATAATTTAAATTAGTTGCTGCCCCATGCTAATTTCCACCTGGTTTTAATTGAGTGTGTACTATATTTTTGTTTGCCAATCCACACTACCTGTGTCTTATCAAAATTCACCTTAAGTCCAGAAATGTTGGCGTAAGTAGAAAGTTAATCGAGGATTGCATTTAGTAAAGTATCTGACACATCCAGAAAAATAGAAGTATCATCGGCAAAATGTTTATATTCCATGTCATTTATAGTGATTCCTTTAGTCGTTTGTTATTTTGTATTTTTATTGCTAATATTTCAGCGCTTAAGATCAATATATAAGGTGAAATGGGTCGCCCTGAAGGAACTCTCTACCTATGCTGATACAATCAGATAAATTGCCACCTTGATTTACAGCCAGCTTAGAATTTCTATATAGAACTTTCACCCATGATATTATTGAGTTACCAAAATTGAAATATTTAAGAACACTGTAAATAAATTTCCATGAAAGAGAATCAAATAAATCCCTTCTCAAAATTAAATCCACAAGCAAAATGAGTCCTGGTAAATAATTGTTTTTTTTTCTGCAAACTGCATTATATCAAATGTCATTTGCGTGTTTACCCCATATATCGCCCTGCAATAAAACCTGTTTGGTTTTCCTGAATTAGTTTATATAATATAGATTTGATTTTATAAGCATGACCCATGAAGGAATTTTATAAAAACAGTTTAGGAGAGAAATTGGCCTATAATTTTTTAAAAGTCTTGTTGGTTTGTTATCTTTAGGGATAAGTGTAATAATACCATCTTTCTGTGTTACAGACAGTTCTCCATTAATATACCCGAAATATATAGTTCTTACAATAAAATGACCTCATGTATTCCAAAATACTTTGAAGAAGTCAGCCCTAAAACCATCAGAGCCTGAAGAGCGATTATTTTGCATGCCAAAAAGTGATAAAGATGCTTGCTGAAATGTTAATAGACCCTCTAATGAATTAGATTCCTTCATACTTAATTTAGGCACACTTCCACCTGACAATTTTTTATCTAATTATATCGTTTCTAATTCTGTATCTATGCTAGAGTATAAATATTTGTAAAACGTTTCAGTTCCTTTAAAATATCTTTCTGTTCTGTGATTATGCTCCCATCAGACCATTCAATTGTCGGTATAATTTTACTAGTAAAATTGTGGGTTTCTAGATTACAAAAATATTTGGTTGATTTTTCCCCATCTTCTATTATTTGCGCTCGGGACCTAATAAGAAAAACATTCACTTTTTGCCTTCGAAGTAATAGTAATTCATCTTTTAACTGATCTAAAGCAGGTATTTGATTAGGAGTAAGTCTTTGTTCTAAATGTTGTATTTCAAGAATAAGATCCGACATTTCCACGTTTTTCGTTTACTTTTTTTTTTTAGCTGGAATATGATATTGATTTTCTTCTTAGTTCCATCAATAATGTATCCAGAGATAATTGGTCGGTAATAGTAAATTGAATTTCATCATTTGTTATGTTGTTGTTATCAATATTATAGACTGGAAGCGCATTTTGTAATTTAAGTTCATTTATTTTATTATTCATTATTCAGATATTCAATATCGTTTAGAAGTGAATTATTATGTTTCCAAAGGGACTTGCCCTCTATAAATTCGTTAAAGTGGCAGATCAACATAGTAATTGAATGGTCTGATCGATAGCTAGCTTCAATAGTAGACTTGTTTACTGATGATAAAACATTTTCAGAACCTTAAAAGAATTCCAGTCTTGCTTGTTTTAATGGTGCTTTCTTTCTCCAAGTGTACCTTCTCAGATGTGGATATAACTCTCTATATGAGTCAATTAGATTATAGCCAGTTATTATTTCTAATAATTGTATACGCGCATTTTTATTAGTAATAGCCTTATAATTATAATAATCTACTTCAGGATCTTGGACCAATTTGTAATCGCCGCATAAAATCATGTCATTATTATTCGTGGTCTCTACAGTTTTCATAATCTTATAAAAACAATGTGATGGGGAATCCAAATGATATTGGTAAGTGTTCCTTTAATCTGAATTGTCAAATGTACCTTTAATCAAAGTTGTCAAGAGTCACCTTAATCCAATTCACTTAAAGTCTTTCCTGGTTTACTAATTCACAATATTCCAAATGTCAAAGTATAATACAATAAAACGCAATGTCACTAGATGAGCACAAGTATGTTTTATCCTCTCACAATATATTTTGATTCACAGCATCAAATATTTTGTAAATTTTCAATAATGAAACAGATACTCCACTTTGAATATAAATACTGAAACCCTGTTAATTTTACTACGGAACGGTACTGCATGTCACACGAGATACTGCATCTTATGAACGATACTACGGTATTACATGTAACTCACGATACTGCAAGTAACACATTGCACTACATGTAAAACATGGTACTACATGTGTAACATACGGCACTACATGTAACACACGGAACTACATGTAACACATGGTACTACACGTAGCTCACGGTACTGCATGTAACACACGGCACTACATGTAAAACATGGTACTACATGTAATACACGATACTATATGTAACAAACGGTACTACATATAACATACGATACTACATGTAACACACTGTACTACATGCAGAACACGGTGATACATCTAACACGCGGTACTACTGCCCTAATTCTAACGAACGGTACTACATATAACGCACGGTACTACTTGTAACACACGGAACTACATGTATCACACTGTACTACGGTGCAGTAAGTGACACATGGTAAACATGTATCACACAGTACTACATGTAACACACGGTACTACGGTATTACATGTGACAAGCGGTAGTACACGGTACTTCATGTATCACATAACACTATATGTATCACACGGTACTACGGTACTACATGTTATTAAAGGTACTACATATAACACACGGCAATACATGTAACGCCCAGTACTACTTGTAACACATGGTACTACGGTACTACAAGTATCACACGGTACTGCATGTAACACACAGCACTACATGTAACGCAGATACTACATGTAACACACGGCACTACATGTGACGCACGGTAATACATTTACACACGGTACTACACGTATCACATGGTAATACATGTAACACATAGTACTACATGTAACACAAGGCACTACATTTAACGCACGGTACTACATGTAACTCACGGTACTACATGTAGTATACGACATTACATGTAACGCACGGTACTACATGTATCACACGGTACAACATGCATCACACGGTATTACATTTAACACACGGTACTACAGGTAAAGCACGGTACTAAGGTACTTCATATATCACAAGGTACGACATGTAACACACGGCACTACATGTACCACACCACAGTACATGTATCATACGGTACTACATGTAACATGTTATACTAGATGCAACGCACGGTACTACATGAAACACACGGTACTACGGTATGACATGTATCACACGGTACTACATATAATACCCGGTATTGCATGTAACACATGGCACTATATGTAACACATGGTACTAATTATCACACGGTATTACAAATAACACAAAGTACTACATATAACACAGGGCACTACGTGTAACACACGGCACTACATGTAACACATGGTGATAATTATCACACAGAATTACATGTAACACACGGCACTACATGTAACAAACGGCACTACATGAAACACACGGTACTACGGTATGACATGTATCACACGGTACTACATATAACACCCGGTATTGTATGTAACCCATGACACTACATGTAACACATGGTACTAATTATCACACGGTATTACATATAACACAAAGTACTACATATAACACAGGGCACTACGTGTAACACACGGCACTACATGTAACACATGGTACTAATTATCACACGGAATTACATGTAACACACGACACTACATATAACAAACGGCACTACATGTAAAACATTCTAATAATTATCACACGGAATAACTTGTTACACACGGCACTACATGTAATACACGGTACTGCATGTAACACACGGCACTTCGTGTAACACATGGTACTAATTATCAAACAGTATTACATGTACACAAAGTACTACAAGCAACATACGGCACTACTTGTAACACATGATACTAATTATCAGACGGTATAACATATAACACAAAGTACTACACATAACACACGGCACTACATGTAACACAGGCACTACATGTATCACACGGTACTACGGTAACGCATGTAACACAACGTACTACATGTATCACACGGTACTACTTGTAACGCACGGGACTTCAAGTCACACACGGCACTACATGTATCACACGGTACTACGGTACTGCATGTAACACACGGGACTACATGTAACACACGGTACAACAGTACTATATGTAACACACGGTACTTCGGTACTACATTTATCACATGATACTACATGTAACATACGGCACTACATGTATCACACGGTACTACGGTACTACATGTAACACATGGTACTAAATGTAACACGCGGTACTACATATAACGTTAGTAGTACATGTTTCGCACGGTACTACATATATCACACGATACCACATGTAACGCACTGCATTACATGTAACACACGGTACTTCATTTATTACAAGGAATTACATGTATCACACGGTACTACATGTCACACACGGCACTACATGGAACACATGGCACTACATGTAACACACGGCACTACATGTAACACATGGTACTACATTATCACACGGTACTACGGTAATGCATGTAACACATGGTACTACATGTAACGCATGGTACTACATGCAATATGATATTATCAATTATAATTATCAACGCGGATTTGTAGGGGTCGCTCTTTTCTTGATGCTTTTTTTTTTTGGAAAGTTAATTTTGTAGGACATTTGTATTTATAATCCAAGTTTTCTTGTCGTGAGCTTTTTTTTTTTCAACTTTCATTATAGAAACGTTCACGGACTGTTTAGACGTTCTAGAAAAAGGCTATGGAACCACAAGTGGTGTGTACACCGTTACCTTGGCAACATCCGAACCCATGTCCGTCTACTGTGATATGGTAACTGACGGAGGTGGATGGACGGTTAGTTTGCTTTGAAATCGTCGTCTTATTGTGGTTATTTTGTAGGTACAGGTCATAAGCAATTACGTATTCCTTGCTGCCTTGATTTTTGATACAGCCGGTGTCAGTGCACGTTATTAGTAATTGCTGAGTATTTGCTTTCATAAAAACGAATATTTAGATTGTCTTGAACCCACTGTAAGCTCAACGTGTAAAATTTGGATTCGAATGCACTGGGAGCTCAACTTATAAGTGAAAAAGTGTCGATTCTTATGGATGGCAGGAGGTATACGGTACTGCTCTACCAAGGAATAATTGGGTGGTCTGCCTCCACACAAATAAATCGACCGTCATTCACAGCCTAAACAATACAAGATGTCTCACAAAACTATTCTCAAATATTACACCTCATTTGCATATTCCACTCTTTGTTTAATGTGACGTCATCCGGTCCATAAAGTTGCATACTGACCGGCCACCCGGTCCGTTAGCTATATTAACGGACGTGTGAAAAAAACGACGTCAAAATAAATCATAAATGATTTAATTTGTGGGTCAGATTCGGTATAATATAATAAATAATGTATGGTGCTTCGGTCCATATGAAGTTTATGGACTGGGCAGTCAGACCTAGAACGTAATATGGACCTCAGCTTCGCTTCGGTCCATATCACATTCTAGGTCTGACTGCCCAGTCCATAAACTTGCATATGGACCTCAGCACCATACATTATCTGTTAATTACAACATCTTTCTGGTCTAGTTATTCAGTAGCAGAATGATTACATGTACTATTTTATTTGATCTACTTGCGAGCGTTATATCTTTCATATTCGGATCGCTTGTATCATGCAGGGCCTTTTGAGGTAAATATTGTTTCTGCAGATATATTCTGTCGTACCACCATTATTTCGGAAGAAACACATGTGACTTTGTTATTTGATTTTTAATCAGCATTTCGGGACCCCTCGAGCGGATACATTTCTCATTTTCAGTCATATAGTGTTAAAATCCTCAATGGTGTCATGTAATCAATCTAGTTGTATAGTTATATTCGGAATAATCAACCGCTTATCTTTGTCAAGTAGGTCCTGCATTCGCCACTTCTCGACCACTTCTTTGAAGCATCTAGGAGGTTTCCACAATGGTAACGTCATACTAGCATGGCGCGCCTTCGATTCCCGCCAAAAGGAATTTGCGTTCAGTGATAAATCCTTCATCTGTGTTGTTAATAACAAACATGCAACGCAAATCACACATCAACACGAGTGGCTAGCGGCCATATTGTTTATATAGCAACAGTGCCTGTTGCCTTCCAGCTATCACAATGTACATAGTTTGAACATACCGATCCGTCGATACACACGAGGCATGATCCCGAATGACGGGCTTGGCCTAGTGTTTACAAATGATAGGTCCTCAATGCTATTAGCGTTGTTTATTGTCAAGGACGTCGAGCACTGGGTCGGCCAACTCCGACAGAACGATGCGCTTTTGTTCTGCCATCCTCTATAGATATGTACCACTCATGAACTCGTTCTATTTTCTTCTGTCTCTTCAGTTTTCTTCTTATATTCTTTCCAACATATTCATCACCAACCATTTCATTTTCTCATTTTACCCACAATTGTCCGTTTTGCTGATATTGTGCATAGGAACATAGTGCATAGCTCTTCCTATCTCCTTTATCAAAATCTCCGACAGCTCAATATATATGCGTCTGTCCGTCCGTCCGTCCGTGCATGCGTGCGCGAGTGTGTGTGTGTGTGTGTGTGTGTGTTAATATATTTTAATAAGCGAAACAGCATAAATTATTATATACAATAATATTTCATTTTAGGTATTCCAAAATAGGTATGACGGAAGCGTCGATTTCTACCGTTCCTTCTCCGACTACGAAAATGGATTTGGCGACGTGAACGGAGAGTTCTGGATGGGTAATATAGTTTTAATAATTTGATATAATATATTTCAAGTTTGTCATTTTTGTCCTCTCATTTTCACCTATTTAGTTTGACATTAAAACAACTGTATCATGAACCAAAGTTACAACGCAACATGATCTTTATTGTCTATATCACTTATATGATGGACACTTGTTTTCGTAAAAATAATATAAAAACAAATATGTTTGTAGGCTGATGATATGCTTAACGTTGTGCTTGAGTTAATTTTAATCACTTCATTTTCATTACGTGGTATAAAATCCTGCTAATATAAGCTTTCCCATCGCTTAAGGACATATTTCGAGCCTATTGTATTTGTTGGGGGTGGGGGTGGGGAGTTGGCGGTGGGGGGTGGGGGGGGAGGAGGGTTGGTATAGAGAATGTCTATAGGTAACTGTAAATCACTGTTATCCATACAATTTCATGATATTCAATTTTTCTTCAGATTATGAGGCCCATCCAATTAAGCATTTGTGACCAGTACACATAATAACACATTAAGGAATGTTGTATATTTATTGTGTTGTGCTCTGATTTTTGGTATAAAAACAATTAAGAAATACCAGATATGTTTTGTAGTCAAAAGCTAAATTATGAACATATATTTCTTCATTAAAGTAAATTACAAAGAGTTGTTAAGCTATTCTTACCCTCAATATATATATTTCTTTATTAAAGTCTCATCATGGTTTACAATAAATACAAACATAAATAAAACATCGTAAACATTATAAGATAGCCATGCCATTCTAATTAGAATTATAAGAGACTATAGTTATAAAACCATCAACATATTTTCAAAGTAGCTAATTACATCAAACGATATTAGCATATATATTACACATTAAGACTATGTAAATGATGCTAAACTATCTATAAAATATGTACTAAGAATGAGTATTGTAAGATTTGACAAAATAAACAAAGCACTATTGCGCATTAGTTAAAACAAAATTAAAAAATCATTTATCCCCTTTGATCAGATCATAAAGGAACTGATTAGCATCATTTTCATAGAAGAAAATAAAACAGAATCACGATATGATAAAAAATATTTGACATTATTTACATATATAAAATTGACATTGTTTGGCATATTTAAGAAGGAAAAAAGACTAGCGATACACAAAGCTAGATCGACGAAGAAGAATTAAGTAGCAGGATTTGGCACATACACGAATTAAGTCTGCATTTGTGAATAAATATACCAATTTTTGTTCATCTGTAGAGTTATTGAAATTGGGATTTAGGCTTATTGCTTTATCATATAAATTAGCTCTGATATCATTATATAAAGGACAGGTTATCATAACATGTAACTCATCTTCCACCTGAACAATACAAAATGGACAAACTCTTTCACTAATCTGAAGTCTTTCATATCTTCCAGTCTCTAGTCTAATTGGTGCTACGCCACATCGGAATCTAGAATAAGCCAACCTATGATTTCTTGGTAGTATTAGTTTACAGTACCTTTCTGTTTCAAATGTAGTTTTAAATAACTTATAAGTACGTAATTTATTGCCACCAATATTACTACTACCACGTTCCGAATTAATATTTACATTCCAGTTTATTATAAACTGATTTGAAGATGCACTCTTAACATCATCTAAAAATTTACGTTTAACAATAGGGTTAATGACACTCGGAACGTTATTAAACTCAATTTTTGAAAAATTATTTAAAACTATGTAACACCAATTTTTACATCTAGAACCTTTACTATTAAAACAATAATTGAATATTCGTTTATTGAAACACATATTTGGCATATGACTCAATCGTACCCAGTAATTTGATACCGCAATTATTTGTCTAACACAAACCGGTTGCCATGCCATGTCTCCTGCCATTGCAGCTGATGTTGTGTTTCTTGTCGTACCCAAAAATACTCGCATTGCTCTTTCTTGCATACCGGACAAGGATATCCGTCGTTTTACCGGGGCTAGATATTTCCATCTCACCCTAGGGTCGAGATAAAATTCACGCGCGCCAACATCCGGTATGCAGGAAAACATGCAAAACGTTAGTAGCTGGCGGCGTCAACGCACAAAATGTCTCTGACATGCAAGAAAAAGAATCTATCATGGGTATTCGGTTCAGATACGGAATTCCAACCCTCGGTATAAGTGTTTTAATCGGAACCTCGGCAGAGCCTCGGTTCCGATAAAAACACTTATACCTCGGGTTGGAATTCCCTATCTTCACCGGATACCCATGAAAGATTCTTATAATGTTGTACGGCTTCAATACAAGAGTAGGTTTGAGTACCCCATATTGCTGCACTATAAGCTACAATAGTCCAAACCAGCGAATCAAAAAGTTTAGTATAAACTTTATAAGGCATCCCACCAACTTTTTATATTTTGAAATTAACAGTCCTAACGCGCAACTGGCTGACTGTGCAACAAATGAAGCTGCTACATTATAATTGAGATTTTCGTCTAAAACAAGGCCTAAATATACATATTTATTTTTTATAATTATATCAGATCCGCCACATTTAAATTCAAAAAACGTCTGTGGTTTTGATCTTGGTCTAAAATGCACAACATTAGTTTTATTTATATTGACTGACATGAAATTGGTTTCACACCACTCATCTAGTGTATTTAACAATAGCTGTAGATCTGTTTCATTTTCGGCCAGCAGTACAATATCATCCGCATACATGATAACACATACTTTTCCCCATCACCAATATCTACTCCTAGACCTAACGACTTCAATTGTAATGCTAAGTCGTTAATAAAGCAATTAAAAAGCAATGGGGATAAACAACAACCTTGTCTTAATCCCGTTGTAACATTAAACCATTCTGTATTTAAACCATTTATACGCACACAGGATGAAGCAGATGCATATAAAGACATAATTGCATTCAACATTTTACCATTTATCCCTAAGTCATAAAGTGTATTCCACAACAGATTTCTATTTACAGTGTCATATGCTTTTTTGAAATCGACAAATGCAGTAAAAGTTGAAAGTTTCTTTTTTATTCTGGTTTCAATAATATTAGTTAATGACGATAGATGATCCGTAGTACTTTTACTTTTTCTAAACCCATTTTGTTCATCTGTTATTATATTGTTTGCTTCTGTCCAGGTAGACGATCTTTGATTTAACATATAACAATACAATTTATACATAGATGGAGCAAGTGTAATGCCTCTGTAAGACATAGGATCACGTGGATCATTAGTTGACGATTTAGGAATGGGATTAACAATACCTTTTCCCCTTTCAGTAGGAATAATACCAGTATTATAATAAACATTAAAAAGAACATGTAAAATGGAAACAGATGTATCATTACGAAATATTTCAGCTGGTATTTCATCAATACCGCTTGCTTTATCCTTTTTGGAATTAAAAATTGCTTTTTGTATCTCAGCTATAGTAATTTCATTTTCAAATTCTGGAATAGATTCATTATTTGTTACATGTTCATTATCGAAACTAATCGGAACACTTTGATTAGCTGAAGACTTATACAAATTTGAAAAACTGTTTTTCCACTTTAATAATATAGATTCGCTATCTGAGACAATATTTCCATTATCATCTGTTACTTCCATTGGAATTTTCTTTTTCTTTTGAAAGCCTACACCTATTTTTCCGATAGACTTCCAAAAATTACACGAATTACTATCGATATCAGATAACAAATCATTTTGCAACTTAAACCAATACAATATTTTATTTCTTTGAACATTCCTATTAAAGGCCTTTCTACATTTTATAAAATCAATTCTATAAACCTTTTTCTGATAAACATCGTTACATTTGATAAACAATTGTTCAGCATTACATACTTTATTCCAAAGAGTGGTTAAATTATCATCCCACCAGGGCTTACCAATTTTTCTTCTTTTGTTAGATGAAGCACTATTTAAAGTAATTGACCGTTTATGTAGTTTCGCACTCATTTCTGTTTTTATATAATTACATAGATCATTATATGAATTATCAATTTCATGCTGAGTCCTTAAACTTATTTCAAGATTAAAAACAGTATTATGTAAATCCGTTATTAACTTCGGGTTTTGAAAAAAGTCATTAGGAATATTATGTAAATCATATTTAACAAATGTATATTCAGAATGATCATTTGCAGCACTATCAAAATAACGGCATGGTATATTAATGCTCCATGAAATAAAATATAGCAATGCTATACAAATAAAAAACTAAGAGCGGGCCTCAATTTATATACCTGAGGTGATCGCTGGCTGTAAATATTCAAGCTTCCCATTATTTTTCAATGACCAAATAGCCTTGGGAAATGTGTCCTGGAATTAAGGCGGGACCACGTATTGCATATCTAATTAATGTCCCTGTTAAAGTTACACTTATTGTTCGGGGCGCTTGTTTCAGCCAAAGGTTTTTCTGCAGTAACTTGAGCAATTTAAATACGTACATTAGTTATATATCATTAGAACTACTTTACTTTTGAGAATCGGTTGAGAAATAAATATTTTACAGCCAAAATGATTTTTTGATCGGGCTTCCTATGTGAATTCTTGTTGGTGGGACAGCAGAAAATTAAGAAATTTCAAATAACTTCAATTAGCCTTCATATTTTGCTATACGTTTTTCAGGATGTCTTAATTTACTAGTATCCAACAATTTAAAATGATTTTTGGATAAAAGTTCTATAAAAAAGAAAAAATCAACTTTTTCATTCCACAGAAGTTTGCATTGAAAATGACCAATCAAAAAAACAGCTTTCGCACATGCATTTTTTATTTCTCAACCGATTTTGAAAAGTTAGGTATTTTTATTTACCACTAAAATGTCTATTTCCCTGATATAAAACTTATTTAGGTAAGCGATGTATTTTGTCTGAAAAGTCCAAAAAAACTTTGGCTGAAACAAGCGCCCCAAACAATAGTTTTTTTATTGTGTATGATTGTTCTTTATTGTTTGGAAATAACCATAAACCGTACTTGTTATGTTGTGACCATTGCTTTAATATAGTGAGCAAGACACACTTAGTAAGAGTATTAGAATGAGTCTGATGGCTAAAGTAAATGTTTACTTTTTGTTATAACATATTTTCTGAAAGTTTTCATTCCAAACCGTGAAGTAAAACATTCTAAGCAATATATACTCTGATGCAAAAGAAACTGGACACTTTGAAAACTTTACTTTACACCCTATCCTTTTTATCAAGCGACAGTCCCTTAATGATTCGACCTATTGAAAAACAAATGACAACATGATATTGGCAATGGAATGATAAAAAACTTTGGTACCAAACATGGCATATTCATTTTGGATTTTGTCAATTTAATTCTAAATCATTTTTATACAATTAAATCTAAACAAAACTCAGTGTCCACTTTCTTTTGCAACTGAGTATACATTATAAAGAATACAATAAGATGTTTGTGACTAATTAAGTCGTTATAGTGTAATATCGTTTGGAACGTATTTACTCATAATACATATTACAGTTACGCGTCATTTTAAATCTGGAGGGAGTTTGTATTGTTAGATTGTTGAGCATTTCCCCTGTGAAGGTGTCTCGCTCACCGATATAATCTGTAATGTGCATATGAGTTCCGTCTGACTGTCATTCACACTTTTTGTATCTAGAGCATTTCTTTCAATACTGCCTTAATCTATAGAAGACAAGCATGGCAGGTGGTGGCATGGTTAATATTTAAATATATATAGAAGTTAAAAATAACCCCTTCTCACTAAGCCACATATAACTATATACAAGTTTGATTGTCAGCGGCATGAATAAGTGAAAGTGTCTCCGACTGATGTTCAAATTTGGAAATTAAATTAAAAATCGGAGAAAACTGTAGATTATTCCTGGACAACTGGAGACTATTCCACAGTGGGATAGTTCTCGGCAAAAAGGAATATTTAAATGCATATGTGTTGATATGGGACCTGTTGTAATGAAAAGGATGGGTTGACCTAGTTTGACGTAAAGAGACAACAGGTGTAATGTAGTGCTGTTTGCTAATGGAGACTTGACCATTGTATATTTTATAGAAAAGGGCTAGACTAGCTTGGGTACGACGGGATTCTACTGTTGATCATCTTAATTCAGTTCTCCAACATGGCTTATATTGAGCCATCGCCTGCACGACCATCTAGCAGCAGTACATTGTACCTTTTCTATCGTATATATATATATATGATTTTGATTATAGTGGTTCCATATGGGTGACGCGCATGTCAATGCAGTCTCAGATTACAGTCAGCGAAAAACATGCATACAAAACGAACAACAATTATAATGAAAAACAGAAGCAAAGTATGTGATACCACAAACATAAAAGGGTCGACAATAGGGTACCACCTTGGAACGGTCATTGGCAAAAAGGCCGCTTGGGGTTTAAACCAGGTCATATGGTGCACCAAACCTCACATCAAACCTCACTTTTACCTATTGTCATCTCAAGTAAACGGAACAGTGTAAGTAATAGATAGAGTATGGTTTCATCGAGTTTGTTGATTTAAACCAACCATCGAGATGGGACCATACTCTGTTTGTTTTGTAGCAGGTTCATTTCAGCTGTCTGCCATACTCTCACTTCCAATAACTGGTAGTTAGAGTACACCATTTATTTTGACAGGTGTTATTTTCAATTAAACGGTTTACACCTGTGCAAATACAAAAGCAATTTCAGTGACCAGGCTACAAATAAAGAAATACACGCCAGGCTATATGTCTGACAAACAAAGCAGCATTAATAGGCAATATAATAGGGGTACCACACTGGAACGGTAAGTGGCAAAAGGCCTCTTTGGGTTTAAACCAGGTTTTATGGGGCTGCTCTATTACCATATTGTCAAACCAGATAAACGGTACAGTGTAAATAAAGACAGACCGCCAGACTATATCGTCTGACAAATTGGGTATCATTAATAAGCAATATAAGTATAACTCAAATATAATCATATTCATAACATTCTTAAACTACATGTTATTGACATCCAACACCCAACATTGACATCCAACACATTAAATTGACATTGACATCCAACACACAACATTGACATCCAACACATAACATTGACATCCAACACACACCATTGACATCCAGCACACAACATTGATATCCAGCGTACAACATTGACATCCAGCACACAACATTGACATCCAACACACAACATGGACATCCAACACACAACATTGACATCCAACAAATAACATTGACATCCAACACACAACATTGACATCCAACACACAACATTGACATCCAGCACACAACATTGACATCCAACACACAACATGGACATCCAACACACAACATTGACATCCAACACATAACATTGACATCCAACACACAAGATTGACATCCAACACACAACATTGACATCCAGCACACAACATTGACATCCAACACACAACATGGACATCCAACACACAACATTGACATCCAACACACAACATTGACATCCAACACACAACATTGATATCCAACACACAACATTGACATCCAACACACAACATTGACATCCAACACACAACATTAACATCCAGCATACAACATATCCAACAAACAATATTGACATCCAACACACAACATTAACATCCAACACACAACATTGACATCCAGCAAACAACATTGACATCCAACACACAACATTGACATCCAGCAAACAACATTGATATCCAGCACACAACATTGACATCCAACAAACAACATTGATATCCAGCACACAACATTGACATCCAGCACACAACATTGACATCTAACACACAACATTGATATCCAACACACACATTTATATCCAACACACAACATTTAACTTAATTATTAACATCGATATTTATTTGAAACAGGTTTGAAATATATTCACGAGATGACCAAGGATACGACAAACCAGGTTTATCTGAAATTTGTAGATCCTTCAGGCAACACGGCATTTGAAAGAATTGAGACGTTCAAAATTGGTTCTGGGTCATCATATACGTTAACAGCTGGTCCAACTCTAGTATCAACTGACGGCAGTATGTGTACTTTGATACGTTCATCTTATTGTTTCAATGTCGTTATGTAGTGCTGACTCTGAACACAATTTAATGTTTACCCAACATTTGCAACCAATCAGTTGCCTCACATTTTCAAATACTTGCGCCAATTATTTATGAACAGTTTACTAGCAGCGCTATTCATGGTTAAGAGCGCGACCTATATGGAGACAATATATAAACATGTGGTAATCACTACGCTCGATCCCTTCTGGTTTCCTAATGGTAAATATTTCTTTTTTTAGTGTTTACCTACTTTTTAAACAAATCAGATGGCTCAGAATTCCAAAAACTGGCTACATTTATGTATTCATGCAGAATTCAATACCAGCGCTATTCGCAGGTTAGAGCTTGATCTATATAGAGACTATCGATAAACATATGGTAAACACTAAGTCTGATAGAGTCTATGAAGAGAAATCTTCACCAATAAGACAATGACAGGAAGGATGCGTAACGACCGACCGCGGTTTCTTAATGTTGGAGATTTCTCTTCATAGTCTCTATCCTATACTTAACTCTCATTTGTACATGTATTTAATATGCTATGATAACAGAACCTCCACCATATAAGGTATTGAAAACTACATATCTTCCCACGACTTGTGGATGCACACAATGGATAAAGATTGCTTTCGGTAAGGTACCGGCTATGACGAGAAATCTTCAACATTAAGAAACCGGGAGGGTGGAGCCATAGTTTATCGATAGTCTCTATATGAATCAGGCTCGAACCTGCGCAGAGCGCTTGTGGTAAAATCTTCATGAATAAATTTAGCCAGTATTTTAAATGCTGATTCATCTGACTGGTTTAAAGGTAGGATAAACGCTAAACTATGGCGTCCGTATATGCTGTTTAACAGCTAATGATAACCACTACATCACCGATATTTATTGTTATTGCATACCCATTTACAAGCTCCGTTTACTAAAACGTCAATATTCGCTCATATTAACCTGTAGTAAAGTCATATTGGGTGTGTAATGTATACTCGTTCGTGATTGTTGAAATTTTCTGTCCATGTCAAGGAAAGTATGTCACGTGATGTTAACAATGTTGATTTCATTTTGAAAATTCCCACGATGTAACGACAATATGTTTGTTTCAAATACATGTTTTTGATGAAAATTAAACAACTTATTTAATATTGTCTTAAGTAGAAAATGCGTATGCAATTAAAAGCTTATTAAATTTATATTGGGATATATGCACTCGTTCTTTCGCGCATGCATATTGATACGCGAAAGAACTCGTGTGCATGACCTATAAATACTGTATATAAATCTTAACACTAATCTATCTAGTGTCAAAATATCTTGTGTCAAGACACATTGGCGCCATTGAGGCTTCAGTTCGGCTCCTCTGGTTTTAAGTTCACCGTGCAATCCACTGATTCACGCCAGTAATATCTAGCATGTGTAAACAACTATTAAATATCGTTATTAACTATTACCCCCAATCAGTGCAACTGTTTTTTTAGACGACCCTAATCGGCATAACGTTATTTTGAGACGATCCCAATCTTAATACCGTTACTTTCAGACGAACCAAATTAATATAATAACATAATTTACGATCTCATTGTGATATTAACTTTACGATTCCTAAGCCAAATAAGGAGCTTTTTAAAGCAGGTATGTCTTAATTTGGGCCAGTAATTTGAAACGAAATCCAAGAGCAAATACGATCTTGCATGTCAGTTAAATATTTTTCAAACAATTATATAAAGTGGATAAAAAATACTTTATAACTAAAATTGTTTTCGTTAAAATTGTTATTGAATCATAATGTAGATTTTAATATTTTGTAAACACGTGTGTTTCCATTGTCAATAGCGTTGTGTGTATGTACATTTTTGTTTAATATGTTGCTTGGTAAAGAGGGCCTCAGGGAAGATTATTATTTTTGCTAACTGGGCTACCCTCTTAAAATAAAGTCTTTAATTCAATTCAATATAATAAATGGTCCAAGAAGCACCAAATAACTCAATGTGGTAAAAGCGCCGGATTGTAAATCAGTCGCAATATAAACCGGCTGGAAATAAATGCTGTACTTATGAGCAATGTACTAAACCCTATGCTTACTAGAAACATAGTAGACGGTACCATGGATATTTTCGTAAACGACATTTGATCTAATAAAGCTAATATATATATATACAGTTATATATGTTTGAATTCATTTATTTCATGCAATCTTTGAAATGTATGACACGCAGCATTTCTAAGCATGCAGTTGTTGTTCCATTAACCCATAGGTACAGGTACATCTAACAGTTTCATGCAATCAAACGGAACGCAATTCTCTACCCAGGATCAAGGTGATACAAGCTGTGCTGACGAATGCCATAGTGGTTGGTGGCACGACTCTGGCTGCGTAACATATATTAATCCAAACGGGCACTACACCTCGACGTGCATTTCTGGTTTTTGGTGGTGCATGTACAACTACGAATGGGAAGGCAGAGCATCCATGAAAGCTACGAGGCTTATGTTCAGGAAAATTGATAAATAGCTTAACTACCAATGGAAAGACACGACCATGAAAGTGTCACGGACGGCTTCAGTCGGTAGAGTTATTGTACTATTCTTTTTGTACAACGTTTAATTACGTGTTATATGTGGCAACATGCTGTGGTGTTCGGTGGTTTAATTCTGATTTGGGACACTGAAACAATATGTATAATATTAGGTATATTTATTTAATTCACATATAAATACTCTTGACCACACTGATCAAAGTGCAGATATGGCGAATGCAACGCACCGTTGCATTATAAATACACAACTGGTGAACACATAGCATACATTGAAGGAATGAAGGAATGAGTTGTAAAATACATGGTTATTAACTTATTCATAAGTGTATCTTTTAAACTAATACAATATTTCAGAGTACAAACTAAAACATAAATATTACACTAACCTGAAACAATATGTATATGATATACACTAAACCAAATTGCTAAGTATCTACCTAAAAATATGTCAATAATATTCTCATTGTTTTGTGTATTTTGAGCTTAATTAGAGATACGGTTAAACTAAAATAACGAGTGTAAATCGTCTGCTCTGATTACATGAAAATATTTGAAAACTTTTAAGTCAATGTGTTTTCTTAGAAATAAGTTATAATACTTCTACAACTGGGTATATAGGATTTTATTAAGTACTTCGAATTAGTGAAGCTTTCGATGTTCCTAATTCTAAAATATGCCAGTTAAAAATATTTTGATATTATGTTTTACTAGCATTACCACTACAAATTCGTTTGCAAAAGAAATTTTCGAAATATTTAATGTTAACGCTGAATTACAGTTACTTGAATTTCAAACAATATTCAATTTAAAGGGAGGTAATTTAATATTATCCATATTTCATTTCTTTATAGACGGAAAATCTGCGATAAAATGGGTCACATTTTTATTTATTTTTCGTTTATTTCTTACCAATTTTAACAATTTTATATCTTTGAGCGATCTTTGACTCATGTTATGTGTTTTATCAGCACATTTCATGTTTTCATATAAAGGGAGGTTAACTCTCAAAGGATGTAACAATTTAAACAAAAAATAAATGTTTTACAAACTATGGGTCAAAACAAAATACTTATCATATATCTATTCTAAAATATATTTAAAATAAGAAAATTAGTTAAGATACAAAAGTTGATACTAATTTTGTTCAGGTGTAGAATTTAATTCACATATAAATACTCTTGACCACACTGGTCAACGTGTAGATGGCGAATGCAGCGCACCGTTGCATTCATCAATCAACATTGCTTAGAGTATCCAAGGGTCACAGGTTAGTAATTGGTGTTAGTGAGTGTTAACGGTACTTTGATAATAAGGCTATTTGTAAAAGGTTTATATAAGGCATAAATGGAAGTACTGATATACACGTGCTGTTTCACATTTAGATTGAGGAATGCAATGGTAACAACACCCATTATTTAGTTTTATATTTTATTTGCGTAACCAAAACGATAACAATAACCAAAACGATAACAATCTCAGTGCTACGACATACTCCCCCTTCTTTTAAAAATGTCGTCCCGACATTTGCACCTCTGTATTCATTTACTACAATAAAATGGGATGATGAAGATGCCGAAACATATAATAACTAACATAAAATCAGAAACATATCTGATTGCTGCCGCAGTATGCTAAATAAATATAAATATAAATGCCTAAGGTCACCTTGAGGTTATTAAGGACTATTGGTCGCTGTCTTTTCTGAAAAATAAGCAGAAACATTTCTACTACGATGCCTATGTTCATGAAGTTTGGCACCTAGCTTAACTACCAATGGAAAGACACGACATCCATGAAAGCTATGATGCCTATGTTCATGAAGTTTGGCACCTAGCTTAACTACCAATGGAAAGACACGACATCCATGAAAGCTATGATGCCTATGTTCATGAAGTTTGGCACCTAGCTTAACTACCAATGGAAAGACACGACATCCATGAAAGCTACGATGCCTATGTTCATGAAGTTTGGCACCTAGCTTAACTACCAATGGAAAGACACGACATCCATGAAAGCTACGATGCCTATGTTCATGGAGATTGGTACCTAGCTTAATTATCAAAGGAAAGACACGACATCCATGAAAGCTACGATGCCTATGTTTATGAAGATTAGTACCTAGCTTAACTACCAATGGAAAAACACGACATCCATGAAAGCTACGATGCATATGTTCATTAAGATTAGTACCTAGCTTAACTACCAATTGAAAGACACGTTATCCATGAAAGCTACGATGCCTATGTTCATAAAGATTGGTACCTAGCTTAACTATCAAAGGAAAGACACGTTATCCATGAAAGCTACGATGCCTATGTTCATGAAGTTTGGTACCTAGCTTAACTACCAATGGAAAGACACGGCATCCATGAAAGCTACGATGCCTATGTTCATGAAGATTGGTATCTAGCTTAAAAATGAGGAATGCCATTTATAAATTGTGAACCTTGCATGTTTTATCATCTTTTCTTTTTTCTTGTTAATTTCTGTGTAGTTTAGATCTTTTACTTTCAGCCCTTGGTATTTTTTTGTTTAATTTATACCAAAAATCCTAGCTTTGTATAAAGTGTGTATAGGAGTCTCTTGCTACTAATAGTGTTATACAGTGTTGTATAAAGTGTGTACAGGAGTCACTTGCTACTAATAGTGTTATACAGTGTTGTATAAAGTGTGTATAGGAGTCACTTGCTACTAATAGTGTTCTACAGTGTTGTATAAAGTGTGTATAGGAGTCATTTACTACTAACAGTGTTCTACAGTGTTGTATAAAGTGTGTATAGGATGTATAGGAGTCACTTACTACTAACAGTGTTATACAGTGTTGTATAAAGTGTGTATAGGAGTCACTTACTACTAACAGTGTTATACAGTGTTGTATAAAGTGTGTATAGGAGTCACTCTTAATACTAACAGTGTTATACAGTGGTGTATAAAGTGTGTATAGAAGTCACTTAATACTAACAGTGTTATACAGTGTTGTATAAAGTGTGTACAGGAGTCACTTGCTACTAACAGTGTTATACAGAGTTGTATAAAGTGTGTATAGGAGTCACTTGCTTCTAACAGTGTTATACAGTGTTGTATAAAGTGTGTACAGGAGTCACTTGCTACTAACAGTGTTATACAGTGTTGTATAAAGTGTATATAGGAGTCACTTACTACTAACAGTGTTATACAGTGTTGTATAAAGTGTGTATAGGAGTCACTTACTACTAACAGTGCTATACAGTGTTGTATAAAGTGTGTATAGGAGTCACTTGCTACTAACAGTGTTATACAGTGTTGTATAAAGTGTGTATAGGAGTCACTTGCTACTAACAGTGTTATACAGTGTTGTTGTCTTTTTGTTCAAATGTATAACTTACCGGAACCTTAGATTGTTTGTTTTTATGACTGGATTCATACCTTATATCCGTCATTTATCAACATGAATTACGCTGATAGGCTTACAACCATGTTAAAGTAGCCATCCCGCCAACAACAGCCAAATTCTACAGCAGATTTACACCGTTTCTAAAGCGACTGACAACGAGGTATATATATAACTTGCATATATTGAGAATCCAAACTCTATAGACACAATATAGACGGCTTTAATCAGCTAGGATAAACCCCAAGACTAGAGCGTCGAATTAAGAGTTACCAACTCATAATTTTACGCATATTCAAACACGGGTATTTGAAGAACCTGTGTAAAAATTACACTTTATATCTGCACATATACATTATTATATGACCTGAACACCTGGATAGAGTTTGATAAACGATGTCATAGTGTAATGTTGCCGTTATCTGGCGGGTTAGTTTCTTTAACTGACAAACGAGTAATAAGAAAAGGTGACTTATTTATTCAAAATTGTTATCTTCTTAGGTCAAATAAGCTGTTTCTTAATGTGTAGATAGAAAAGAAATACCGTTTATCAAAAAAAAAATACAAATAAATGAGCATACTTTAAGTTGAAAATGAGCATACTTTATTAAAAAGAGAAAATGTTTCTATTAAATGCGTATATACGTAGAAATGAAATTGAAATTGAAATAAAATGCAATTCTTTTTTAAAGTATATTTATAAAAATTGTGACTCATATGCCAAATATGTACCAGATGGCTGGGGTTCAATTTCATTCAAAGTTTGATTTACGTGTTATTATTCATGTTCAAACTATTTGTACTTTTGTATGAAATGACACGTGTCACATTAATAAAGACTTACTCCTACTACTACGCCATTATTATTGGTAACAGTGACGTTGTAATGTTTATAGTGTGTGCAGCACACGTAATTTATTGTAATGTTTATAGTGTGTGCAGCACTCGTAATTTATTGTAATGTTTATAGTGTGTGCAGCACTCGTAATTTATTGCAATGTTTATAGTGTGTACAGCACTCGTAATTTATTGTAATGTTTATAGTGTGTGCAGCACTCGTAATTTATTGCAATGTTTATAGTGTGTGCAGCACTCGTAATTTATTGTAATGTTTATAGTGTGTGCAGCACTCGTAATTTATTGTAATGTTTATAGTGTGTGTAGCTCTCGTAATTTATGGTAATATGTATAGTGTATGCAGCACTCGTAATTTATTGTTATTTTTATACTGTGTGCAGCACTCGTAATTTATTGTAATGTTTATAGTGTGTGTAGCTCTCGTAATTTATGGTAATGTGTATAGTGTATGCAGGACTCGTAATTTATTGTAATGTTTATAGTGTATGCAACACTCGTAATTTGTTGTAATGTGTATAGCGTATGCAGCACTCGTAATTTATTGTAATGTGTATAGTGTGTGCAGCACTCGTACACTCGTAATTTATTGTAATGTTTATAGTGTATGCAACACTCGTAATTTGTTGTAATGTGTATAGTGTATGCAGCACTCGTAATTTATTGTAATGTGTATAGTGTGTGCAGCACTCGTACACTCGTTATTTATTGTAATGTTTATAGTGTGTGTAGCACTTGTAATTTATTGTAATGTTTATAGTGTATGCAACACTCGTAATTTATTGTAATGTGTATAGTGTGTGCAGCACTCGTACACTCGTAATTTATTGTAGTGTTTATAGTGTATGCAACACTCGTAATTTTTTGTAATGTGTATACTGTGTGCAGCACTCGTACACTCGTAATTTATTGTAATGTTTATAGTGTATGCAACACTCGTTATTTGTTGTAATGTGTATAGTGTATGCAGCACTCGTAATTTATTGTAATGTGTATAGTGTGTGCAGCACTCGTACACTCGTTATTTATTGTAATGTTTAAAGTGTGTGTTGCACTTGTAATTTATTGTAATGTTCATAGTGTATGCAACACTCGTAATTTGTTGTAATGTGTATAGTGTATGCAGCACTCGTAATTTATTGTAATGTGTATAGTGTGTGCAGCACTCGTACACTCGTAATTTATTGTAATGTTTATAGTGTGTGCAGCACTCGTAATTTATTGTAATGTTTATAGTGTGTGTAGCACTTGTAATTTATTGTAATGTTTATAGTGTTTGTAGCACTCGTAATTTATTGCAATGTTCATAATGTGTGTACTGTGTTTATTTATTGTGTCAAATAAATGACAAAAAAAAACAGCATCTATTACGTGATGATATTTTTATGGTTATTATAATAATTATTAGTCAATGTAAATGTATAATTGTTACAGTAAATTTGTATTCGGTTTATAAAAAGCATATGTTATCAATACTAAAGTTTAATCCGCTAATCCGCAATTTTGCTTTATGTACATTTAATTATTTGCTATTTTTTTCGCTCTATTTTTATTTTCGCTGTTTCATTAAGCAAGTCATTGTCGAATATGATATGTATAACTTGTTTTGAAGGAGTTTCGTATTTGCACTTTTGAGTTAGAAAATGAGAATTTTTCTTCACTATGTTGTATGTGTACTTATAAAGTAGTCCCAAAACATGCGTTTGTATGTGTACTTATAAAGTAGTCCCAAAGCATGTGTTTTGTATGTGTACTTATAAAGTAGTCCCAAAGCATGTGTTTTGTATGTGTACTTATAAAGTAGTCCCAAAGCACGTGTTGTGTATGTGTACTTATAATGTAGTCCCAAAACATGTGTTTTGTATATTAAGAGGAACTCACGGTCCGGCGTTTAGTACTCATTGATTTACACTCTGCAAATAAAGTATTTTAAAATTCGTTATTTTGTGTTACCTTAACATGTAACTGTTGCTTGTTTGATTGTTTTTGTTGTTGTTGTTGTTGTTGTTGTTGTTGTTGTTGTTGTTGTTGTTGTTGTTTTGGTTGGCTGCGTTTTCTGTGAATGCTACACGTCCTGTTCGACTGTATTTATACCTTTGACCTGATTACCATTCGGGGTCAAGTATATACTCAGTTGCAAAAGAAACTGGACACTTTGAAAATTGTACTTTACACCCTATCCTCTTTATCAAACGACGGTCCCTTAATGATTCGACCTATTGAAAAACAAATTATGACAACATGATATTGGCAATGGAATGATACAAACTTTGGTACCAAACATGGCATATTCATTTTGGAATTTGTCAACTAAATTCTAAAAAAACTTTATAGAATTAAATCTAAACAAAACTGTGTCCACTTTCTTTTGCCACTGAGCATAGTTACATTTTATAATCAATAAAAAACAACTTCATGCAAATGTATCCCTGTCATAACATTTTATCTCGATTTATTTATCCAGTATAATTTTGACTTTAAACACGCTAGCATATAATTAAATAACATTTCGAGTTTTCATGTTTTAGTCTTATTCTACCGAAGGTTTAAATATATTATTGGTGCAATATAATCAACAGTTAATAATATGTAAAATAAATCTTTATACTATTCTTATAATTAACATTAATGATTGAACAAACATCTTCTTCAATTTGATTGGTCCCTTTTTATATTATCATTGATTGACTGTTTCAAGTTAAGATACTATGAAAGTCATTTAAACTTTAATGTTTGTTTTAACAGATGCAGATCAATAAATCGATATTGTTTTTTAAATGATGTACTTTTATTATTATTGTAATGTATTGTTATCTTGTTGAAACTGTATTTTAAAAACGAGAATATTTGTTAATAATAATTATTTTTCACTAATTTTAACTACACTACTCAAATTTTATAGGCGGTCACTTTTCAAAGAATTATATATTTTTTAATTCATAATTTCATTTGAAATTTTAACTGGCGCCGTTTAACAAATATCGCTAGCGATTTATAAAACTCAGTCTGTCTTGATTGGACTAAAACCTTGTTGATAAACTTAATACAATATTGGTATGTGTTTCGGTGATTTCCAGGTTTTAGTATTCGTGTTATTTTCAAAAAATCTGGGTGACCGATTATAAAAGTTGAGTAGTGTATTCGTTTAACTGTTAACTTTGTGTAGTTTCATCATGTTCATTTTCGCTCGTTTTAAGTATGAAATCGATCTTCGAATAAATGTATACATTTCTGAGAATAAGTTGTTATAAAGCTATCGCTCTGCTGGTTTAAGGCTGTATGATAAGAATCGTATGACACATTTGGTGTGAAAAGAAATATGTGTATGTGTGGCGTCGGAAGGGCGGGGGAAGGGGGACGGAAGCAGGAGGGCCGTCGGAAGCAACACATAACACATTTCATTCTAGACTGTTTTTGTTTTTTCTCAACTGTCACTTGTTATTGCACTTGTTCAAGCTTTCATTGATATAAACACCCTGACGAAGTTTAATAAAGATGGTGGTGGACAAGTGGATAAAATAATATACTAAATAATTCAATGACCATAACTATGCTGTTTCTACTCTGACATAGCTAGTTATTTTTTTGTCCACGCATTTTTTATACTAGTAACCAAGACAATTTCATAAAATTTCATAAAATACAATATCTACCATTTTTGCATACGCATTTACAAGCTCCGCTTACTTTCGATGTAACAGGGAACGTCGATATTCGCTCATATTGACTCGTAGTACAATTATATTGGGTGTGTTATACTCGTTCGTGATTGGTGCAGTTTTCTGTTCATGTCAAAGAAAGTATGTCACGTAAGGTAAACAATGTTGTTTTTCTATATGTTTGTTTCAAATACATGTTTTTGGTGAAAATTAAATGGTACAGCTTATTTTATTGTTCTAGTTTAAAAATGCATATGCAATACAAAGGTTATTAGATTTATATTGGGATATATGTACTCGTTCTTTCGCGCATAAATATTGCGGTTCTGAAGTCTTGCAATATTAATACGCGAAAGATCGTGCATATATCCCAATACAAATCTAATAACCTATAAAAAGTAGATATACAAATCGAACAGAAAAAGTAGCATTCAAGGATGACAGTCAACACAAACACACACAGAAGCAAAGAACAACTTTAAAGATGAATAAAAGGTCAAATAAGACATCACAAACACAAAAGGGTTGACACTGACCTTGGAAGGGTCAGTGGCAAAAAAGGCTGCTGGGGTTTAAACCAGGTTCTAGGTTGCACCAAACCTCACACTTACCCTACAGTCATCCCAATAAAACGGGACAGTGTAAATAAAGAAACCCCCGCCATGAACTATTCTCTAACCAACAAGGCAGCATTAATAGGCAATATAAGTAAAACAAAAAGATGCTCGTGTATATATAAATACAAATAAAATAGCCTAGAAAGCCACAATGACTTGGCAGAAGACAGAGCAACAAGAGAACAAACCACTGAGGGCACGACAAGACAAGATTGCCGACAATTATCAAACGTCACCGTCCTTTTGGGCTTTAGGTAGACGTCATCATAGGGTGCACAGCCTGTCCGTTAATCGCACAATTAAAGAGGAAAGCATAGTGGCGAACTGTAAATGGGTCCTGCACCAATGCATGCAGTGCGCTGCAAAATGATAGGATGATAACCTCTTTTGATAAACCTTTTAACAAGTTTAACAAAAATAGTATGAAAGGGATCATGACCAAGGATCCTACTAAGTTTGTAAATCACGTCACCATAGAAGTCAGGTTGTGATAGTCCTTGTCGCTGAATAGTTCTTAAATTGCTTTTATATTTGGAAATAAGATCAGATTTACGATAATAAAATGTTGCAAAGGTTTTACGAAGTTTATGGTAACGGTAGCACTGGTGGAGTAGCTTTTTAGTTATAAAATAGTAAAGTCCTCAACTCGAGTACAAGCTCTAGAAAAACGATTAAGTTGGGACACATAGACCCCATAAAAATAAATATATATACACCTCTAAAAGTGACAGAACGTACTCTTTAGTTAATACATATAAACAAATTAATGTATTATTACTGCATAGATACCACTGCGAATACACATTTATATTGTTTTAGGACTGGATATGTACCACTGTGTTATTTACTACTAACCCTAATGACACAGACGAGTACGGAAGACAGTCTCTAATCGCTTACTGGACACACCACTCGAGTTGCATGCGTAAATAGTTAACAAATATTAAAACGAATATATAATACAGAAGTTGTAAAGAACCTACAGCTTAGCGGTACATCTATGGCAACAGTGTAACAGTGTATACAAGCAAGAGTTTTGAAAAAGTTGTTCAAATACTTTTCATCTTAAATGCAAGCAACAGTACCGGTATTTACTTTGATAGCAGAGTTACAATAATACAAATATGAGAAGAGTAATATGTCATTTACTAGAGGGTAACCAAATATTTCCTTGTAACCTCACGCTTCACACATGATGACGTTTCATCATTGTATTATACATGGTATGGTGCGTCTTGACATATCAAAGCCGAATCGTTTGCATAAGTAAACTTCACAGAGACAGTCACATACAGACGCATATTATATATTTAAAGATCTTAACATGTGAAGCACATAGTAAAGAACATTATTATATAAGCGCAAATATGGACTTTCATTTCGGTCAAAATTACGGAATAAAAGGAAAACGGTATAAACTGAAAGATGTTACTAAATCATAGACTGTATTAAAACAAGTGTGGCAATTGCGCATATTGTGCTAAATGAAACTACGTACAGTTAACGTAGAAGTGTCAATATAAATATATATGTTCGATACAAACTTATAACAAATAATAATTCACATTCATGATGTGGTTCATTACGAGACATGAAATAGATACTATTGATAATTAAGGGCCAAAAGCGAGTTAAATCAGGGAACATATGGACCAAAACGTATGTCTCTACGGTTATCAACAAATCATTACCACGAGTTAAACTAATTCACACCCTCTACATGTGGTAATTAGTCGTGGATAGGCAATACCGCGGAACCAATGTATTACAGATGTTTAATACTGTATATAAGACTGTAGATAGATACGTCCAAATCAGTTGAGTTCTCACTCGACTAGCACACTGAAATCAATTAAACCCTTGGTGAAATTGAAATCAGATATACAAGCAATAGAAACAGTAAACAAACTCGTAATTGCTTGCGAACAAAAATTATATTTAAGCGGTAAAAAAACACGCAATATATAGTGTATATACACACACAGTTGAGTTCTCACTTGACTAACACTCTGAAAAAATCAATTAAACCCATAGTGAAATTGAAATCAGATATACAAGCAATAGAAACGGTAAACAAACTCGTAATTGCTTGCGAATAGAAAGTATATTTAAGCGGTAAACAAACACGCAATATACAGTGTATATACACAAACACATAATTCACTTTAGGTGAACGTGATGGTTTGAAGACCAGCTCTTTAAAGTAGAGAATATTGAAGATTGGTTAACTATAAGAATCGACTATTAGTGTTACCCAACTGAGTGTAGCTTAGTGTATTTATTACACAAAGAGATTATACGATTGCACGAAAATCTCGCCAGGTCAAGAACTGGAGAATTGTAATAAAATAGTATACTCAAGGCGATTACAACACGCAGTAACTGTTATAATACAACAAATTGCAACAAACTTACAATACACTGAAAACAGAGAATGTTCAGTAGGTGATTGTAACAGCATACACTACTCGGTCGGCAGATGCCAACTTCTAGTATTCTGATACTAAATGAGTGTGAACGATCTAACATATACATGTACAGATTGGAAGTGAATATATATACTAATACATAGTCCACGGTGACACACGATACCACACGGTTTAACATATATTGGTAGAGACTACACATGTAAAATTCACAAGAGTGGATATACGTGTATACGGGCTAAAACGCCAAATATTTAAGTAACACAACGGTGCCTCTTTATGGCAGCTGACGTATGGAAGGGTATCAGGGTCAAAAATCTTAATGTGTTAATTGTGTTTCTGCAATGTCTCATGTGTGTAAATATTGCAGATTAGTTTTTTCTTTGTTGCAAATGCAACATTACAACCTTGCAACTTTCAAACGCTAAACGTCATAATGTGTCTACTGATATCCCATGTGGATAAAAATGTGGTACCTCTTACTTCTTTGTGATAAATGCAAATATGCGACATTGCTACTTCTGAGTTCCAATTGTCTTAGTTTGTAATGTGTCCATTGTACAATATTCAAGTTGCATACTTACCACTTTATAGTTGTAAATACGAGACAACAAACTTGAAACGACAAGATTCAATTTGTTTATTGCTCCCACTACCAAGTTCGGCAAATTACGAATTACGCACTTCTAAATTTGTAATACTCATTAGGAACTTCTCAAATTGTAATAGTCATTGGACATTATGACAACAGGTGGCGGTAAATTGAACTATTGAAAAAATTACTGATCCCTTAAGTAACTTGACATTGACTAGTCAGGTACCCTTCCCCTACTGCGCTCGAATTAGGCATTGTGGGTAAAAGTGTCAACAAGTTGTTGTTAAATTTCAGAGAAAAATTGAGTTTAAAAAATAGTTTCACTCATACCTGACAAACAACAGGTGTGACCGAGGTGAGAATTCGATGCAATACGACCGTTATTGATATAATTCGTGTACATTTTGTTTGAAAAATTCTTTATCTTAAGCTCTTTTCACCAATATTGTGATGACAGGTCGAATTTGCAGGTTATATCAGTTTTATGAATTTTCGCACCCCACCCACCTTTTTTTTACATGGACCACATTTGAATATTGTCGAGTCAGTGGATTTTTAGGAACAGAGACTTTATTTTGTTTATGATGTTAGTTTAAAAAAATTATATTAATGTGACCGAAAGGTTAAATAACAAATAAATTTAGTTTTTACTGGTTGCGGTGGATAGCCAGGGGCATAGCTGGCCTAATTTGAAGGTGTAGGCCCAGACATTCAAGAACCTTTGGTGTGAGTAATCTAGGGGAGTCCGCCACCACCGCCCGCAACGCCCCCCCCCCCACACCCACCCACACACACACACAATATAGACTTAAAATGGTGGCTTCTGGTGCATTTTAGGACACATTCATAACTTTCACATGACATCAAAATAATTTGACCAATCAGTGATCAATAAAAATAATACACCCCCAATGATGATTCTGGTATGGGGTAAACTCTCTGTTTATCGTTGGTGCTTAACTAACTTTAGCCCTTTATAAAACTAGTTTGTATTTATTTTCACCTACTGAATATCTCACCCTACCGGAAGTTGACCGGATGTGAAAGTTATGAATTAACATCGATTACTCATGAACCATATGGGAGAGCAAAATGCAATTTCACATGCAAAAAACACAAACAAATCATAGCAAGTTTGAATTATTTTTTTTACCTCTTACCCACCTTATCCTTCACTTTTTATTGCATTTTTTGGCAGTTTTATTTTTTTCATCTTTCGGAGAGAGGTGTAGGCCCCGGCCTACAGGGCCTATAGGCAGCTACGCCCCTGTATTAGCATACTTGACTCTCGTCCTAGAAGTCATGGATTCAAGCTGCAGTGGGACCACATCCAAGGTATATCAAACGGACTGTATTATCTTACGCAAGTTACTTTGAAAGTATGCAATCATTTGGAGGGGATGTAAAGCCGTTGGCCCTGTGTGTGTGAGTTGGGGGTGGGGGTGGGGGTGGGGGGGGGGGGCAATATATTGTGCAATATCTTTGAACTGCTGTGGTAATCAGCCATACAAATCACTTAATAAACAAACTCTTCCTTGGAAAATTCAAGATGGCTGCCCATGCAGAAATACTATTGAAAAGGTAAACATTAACCGTATGGGACTTATTCCGCTGTGCCATTTTTGATGAATTTAATTACGGAAACCTGTTTTAAAATGGACCGTAAAATCATTTTGTTATGATATGGCATTTATCTTGTCAAGCCAACAATGACTGTATGTGCATACAATACAGGTTACCTTTATACATGCCGGACAATTTATATATTTTACATTTTACTGAAATTACACTTACACAGTTTAATGTTACGCCTCATAGTGGCTCAAGTTACATACGGTAACCTTAAACTTGAAATAAAATAAATGTTGCTATAAATCCATTTGCACTACAGTCTGTCACAGAAGAATGTTTGGCAGAGTAGTAAACCCCGACTTGTTTGTAATTTCTGTTGACCGAGATACACAGGTCGCATTGTTCATTATACCCCCCGCAAACGAGTTTGTGGGGGGCTATACTGGAATCGGCTTGTCCGTCCGTCCGTCCGTCTGTCTGTCCGTAGACACATTCTTGTTTCTCAAGAACTCCTGCTTAGAATTTCAAGAAACTTGCTAGGAAGTATTAATATCGAGTGGAGATGCACATACTATCATGACGTTCCGGTTCGATAATTTTCCACTGAGTTATGGCCCTTTGTATTTCTAATATACACATTCTTGTCCGTGCTATTTCTCAAAAACTCCTGCTTAGAATTTCACGAAACTTGCTAGGAAGTATTAATATCGAGTGGAGATGCGCATACTATCATGATGTTCTGGTTCGATAATTATACCCCCGCAAACGAGTTTGTGGGGGCTATACTGGATTCGGTTCGTCCATCTGTCTGTCTTTCTGTCCGTAGATGCATTCTTGTCCGCGCTATTTCCGCACAAAACTCTCTTCCGGGCTATTTCTCTAAAACTCCTGGTTAGACTTTTTTGAAACTTGTTAGGAAGTATCAATATCAAGTGCAGATGTGCATACTGTCATGGTGTCTGGATCAATAATTTTCCACTGAGTTATGGCCCTTTGTATTTTTAATGCATTTCATACCTTGAAGTAAAATTCTTGTCCGCGATATTTCTCTAAAACCTGATGGCTTTGATAGTGTTTATAGGAGTTATGGCCATTTTATTTCCATATGTCTGTATATCAAAAAAAAAGTTGCCAGCAGGGGTATTCGTCCGCCTCCGGCGACAGTTCTAGTTATTCAAGAAATGTGGTGAACAATATGTCAAATAATACATGGACAGGATTTTACGAGATATCGACGAGAACGTATATAAAGTGCAGTTTCAGACATAGCAATACTGATCGACATTAAATCCAGATCTTGAGGTAAATTAAATAAATCATTGAGTTTGAAAGATAGTTATTTTATTCATTTACTGAATTATTGCATTTATTGGATTCTTTTTACTGACTGCATTAATTGATAAGTGTGTTTGAATACAATTATAACATTATCAGTCAACATAGCGAGCAGACGAATGGTATTGTCCTGCCCTGGATCATTACAACCATGTTGGTACCAACATCTTTAATCCATCATATGAGCAAAGATGAATTGAATTGGGACTTTATGCCGCACCTACACAAGAAAGGTTATATGGCACCTAACAGGAATGAACATACCAGGCTCATCCTCCATTTACATCTCAATAAATTATGGAGAATGGACCTAGAACTTTCTGAGCAAAGATGAGATGTCACTACAGAATAACTCTCCTGGAGAAGAGAAAGTATCTTTATCCTATGTAGACATTTAAATGGTTTTCTATGACTGGCATGTACATTTATTCTGTCAGGCATTTACAACCAGCATTGGATAATTATACAAACATTTTTTACGTCATGTGACTGCAACATTAAAATATCATCTGGATTGCTTTGAAATGGATTTAAATAAAGAACAAACACAATGTTAACTACAAAAGAGCTGTATCACAGTGAAAAAAAGGAAGAAATATATATCCTTTGTATGTTTAAAAAATTGTGTTTGACTTATAGTATTCTGTCAGCTTTGGATGGCAGTTCGCATCTGTAAGCATTGAAGTCGTTGGATAATCCCAATTGTAAATTTAAAGGGACACATGGCATTTTTGTTTTTATGGGATGCCGAGTTGTCCGTCGTTAACTTTTGTCTCGTTGAAGACGATAGGCCTTCATTTGTCATCTGATCTTTACCAAACTTAACCAGATTGTTACTGTCAATGAAAGCTCGGATAAGTTTGAAAACCAGCCATATCGGACCAGTCACAGCGGAGTTATGGCCCTTGATTTAGTTAAAAATGCTATATTTTGCCTCGTTAAGACCATAGGGCCTCCATTTTTCTTCAGATCTTTACCAGATTGTTAGTGTCAATAAAAGCTCGGATAAGTTTGAAAACCAACCAGATCGGACTAGTAACAGCGGAGTTATGGCCCTAGAATTAGTTAAAAATGCTATATTTTGCCTCGTTAAGTCCATAGGGCCTTCATTTTTCATCTGATCTTTACCAAACTTTAAAAGATTGTTAATGTCAATAGAAGCTCGGATAAGTTTGAAAACCAGCCAGATCGGACCAGTAACAGTGGAGTTATGGCCCTTGGTTTAGTTAAAAATGCTATATTTTGCCTCGTTAAGACGATAGGGCCTTCATTTTTCATCCGATCTTTACCAAATTTTACCAGATTGTTAATGTCAATAAAATCTGGGAAAAATTTGAAAACCAGCCGGAAAAATTTGAAAAACAGCCATATCAGACCAGTAACAGCGGAGTTATGGCCCTTGATTTCGTTAAATATGCTATATTTTGCCTTGTTAAGGCGATAGGGCCTTCATTTTTCATCTGATCTTTACCAAACTTTACCAGATTTTTTGACTTTTTTTTCTTTTATTATTTTTATATTTCTTTACTGTTTTATTTTTTTTTATTTTTTTTTATTATCTCTACTGGCCAAGTTCGAAAACCAGCCAGATCGGACCAGTAATGGCAGAGTTATGGCTCTTAATTTAGTTAAAAATGCTATATGTTGCCTCTTTAAGACGATAGTCTCTCGCTTCATTGATGTTATAAGAGCCGTATTAGTCAGTAGAGCGTCCACAGGCCCTCTTGGGCCTCTTGTTTTATTATATATACTTTTTGCACATATATGCAATTGTTCAGGCATTTATATTAATCAAATTGATTTTGTGTTTGCATATTACTAACTATTGGTTATATTGCACCAATATTATATGTACCCTTGATTGAATGATAAGAACAAATTAAAACTCAAAATTTAATTAAAATGTATGTTAGCCGCAAATTGATTAACACTCCAAGATTGCCGTGTTTTAAACACAGTTAATATACTACTCAAAATTTGCTAAGGATAACTTTTTTCTTCCATATACTTTTATTAGAAATTTATTCACAATAACGATATTAATTTCATTGATACTTCAACAATTCAATACTGCGTGCTTCTGATGACCATAAACTGCCCTAAATAATTTCAGGTAAAATAGAAATAATGCTATTTAGCTCAGCAAGAAATTTAGACAGTAAAAAAGAATCCTTAGCAAATTTTGAGTAGTATATATACGTAGGTAAAATTGCTCAGGGTATTACAGAAAATATAGAATGCCATTATGGTCTTCCGTTACACAATTCATTTTTTTTTCTTTTTTTTCCATAACATGGTTTAGGTTTGCACACCAAGTTCTGTTGAGAATTAGAATCAGTTCTTGTATGTTTAAGCAATTTAATAACTTGATCTAAGAAGGTCCCAACATAGTATGTGTAACAGTTTGTTGAATAGACTTTAGTTAATACTTACAATTGTCATGTAAGTCTTGTTTTGTGATATGAAAAGATATCAATTGGCAGATGTAAGTGATGAAATACATGATTGTTGAAATAACATGCTTATCCCAAATCACTATCCAGTTGCAACTGCAGAACTTAAATACACAGTTGCAAGATGGATAGTTTCATGTGACAGCAAGAGGTCATGAATGTGTCCCGTTTCCTTTATGGAATGGCACAAATACTGGCTGCTGTTATCATCGTATGAGTATCTGTCCTGGTTTCTTGATATACTACGATATGCAGATGCTAAAATATAAAATATATAGCAAGTATAGGTACATGTTCATTATCACTGTATAGAAGTTATAATGAAGAATGAGTTATTTCTATTTCTTTCAACTGATACTGACCATAATCAATTTTAATTTTATGTAATGGTAGCCTCATTTCCGAAGAAGGGTTTGTTAGTTTATTTTGTATCACTGATTAAAGGAAGTACATCAGGATTGGTATATGTTTTAAAATTGTTTAAATACATTAGTTATGTATTTAATTGATTAAAATAACCTATATATATACAACCAGAAGAAGGTATTTCCTAACTATAGTTACGCGCCAGTGATAGCTATTTTACACTTTGTTGTCTGAGGAATTAGCATGAGCCACAGACCTAATAACAATATATTATTATTTATTAATATGTCTGTGCATGAGCGAAACAAAGCGAAATGTGAGCAAAAGCATTTTACCTGCTTCGACCCGCTACCACAACTCTGGTGCAAATAACTTATTTAAAGCATTATTTACTGAAAACGTATGTCCGACAGATACATTATACCTTAGCGCATCGATCCCTCACCTCGGTCACAGTTATTATAGCATACATTTGAAAATAATTGACATCAGACGAACTTAAAATCATAACATGTCCAGCGAATTCCGATAACAACAGATTCAGGATGAGACAACTCTGAAAGCGCAAGTTATATTTGGACCAAGAAATTGCGATTTACAAGGGACCAGTTAGTAGATACAGTTAGCCACCTGTCGTCATAATGGTGCAATCGTCGAAATTATGACGTTAAGCGGCGCTACAATCGATATAGATGTCTGCTGCACAAGTTGTATCTACTACGTAAAATTAACAATTAAACACTCTAAATTTGAAATTAAAAGCATTGAAACTTGCAAGTTTGTAATGTTGTATTTACCACGCATGCAACTGATACGACTTAAGAAGTTGCAATGTTGCATGTTAGCATTTGTCACAAGGAAATGTGATGTATTACATTTTTACATACATGTAATATCGTGGAATATACACTGGACGCATTAGGATGTTTGGCATTTGGAAGTTGCAAGGTTGTAATGTTGCATTTGCAACAAGGCAAAAACAAATATGCAATATTTACACACATGAGACATTGCAGAAACACAATTAACACATTAAGACTTTTGACCTTGATTCCCTTCCATACTGACGAAGGAATTTTTATTCTGTAAGATCTTTTGCATACAGGATATTGTTTTCCTGGTTGTCGTAGTAAAAAATACTTTGTAAGAGATAGTTAACATAATTTATCTAAAGTATTATACTGCCTCCGTGATTAAAACACGGGGAAGATAGTCTGTATGGTTAATGCAGATACAGCTCACACATTAGTGTTACAATAATATAGCTGAGTAGACTATACATTGTTTAGAGATAATCGCCTCCTCTAATGTGAGCTTAGTGTGAGTACAGTATCAATGATATACACATATAACAATCGGTTAAAATATACAATTGAATTGAATGTTGTTTAACGGCTCATCAACACAGTATAGGTTATTTAGAGCCTCCCCAGAGAGAGGGGAAGGATACATAGGAATCCGGGAACCTGCCCTACTCTTATTATCGAATAGATTCCTATGGTTCTTTAACGAGCTCGGAGGATAGACCGATACACGGGACCGCCCGGTTTACGTCCCCATCCGACGGACGAGGCTAAGGGAAAGTGTCTTGCCCAAGAACACCGACGGAACACAGTGGCACCACGGAGGATTGAACCCGGGGCCTCCGGTTACAAATCCGCCGCGCTACCGACTGCGCCACGCCAGCCCTCTTGGTTAAAATATACAGTTACATGCATAAAAAACACTCGGGGTAAGATTCCCCAGGGAGATCTCGCCAACTGGGAAGGCGAACCCTTTGAGGTCAATTGGGCCCTTTGCTTTGGCCAGATGCAAACCCCCTCAAACAATGAAGTAGCTACAACATTTATTAAACAACGTAAAGTATAATTTCAATATATCAAGTGTGGTGTTGGTAATCCGATTTATTCCAACAGTTCATATCAACAATCTCGCCGAGATTGGTAAAATGGAAAATGAAAGTGCTACAGCGCTGACGAAGCAAAATATAGTATTTCTAAATAAGTCAAGGGTCATGATGCTGTTTTTGTCTAGTTTTCGTACCAATTCGAGCGTTTTCTTATTTTATGAACATCCCGATTGCTCAAGATCAGAAGAAACATCTAGGAGCTAGAGTGCTAACTAAGCTTGTACATGATTTGTCAGTAAATCAAAGGTAATCATTCTGGTGTTACTCTTTTGGCTCGGAGTTTTGAAATGGCCGCTTTAAAACCTGTACTACGCCATATCCCAGCATATAGATTGCTGATTTTAAGACTGCTGTAATATGCTTGTTGGGTACAAGTGCCATATTAGCTGTCTAAAATAGTAATCAAATTGTCAAACGTGACATTTTCACAATACGTTTTAACCTATCAATTTATGGTAGTAGATTAATGTTGTGTTTTTTTTTGTTGTTCGTTTTAAAAAGATGCTTATAATATTCACCTAAGTGTAAATAAAGGAGTTGAATTTGAACTTGAAAATTGATTTATAAGTACATTTACACGGGAAAATATGTCACAAAACATGGTTAAACACAGTGAACTGTTTGCGTTTGCACTGGTTCTCGCTATGAAGTAAACGTAATTGTATTCTTCACAAGGAGCAAACTAACACAGAAGGAGGATACGTAGCTTTAAGTAAATGCAATATTGTTATTAAAACTTAGTTGTTTAATATGCGTATCATCTAGGAAGATCTAACACAGGCGGAGGATATGTAGCTTTAAGAACATTCAATATTGTTATTAAAACTTAGTTGTATAATATGCGTATCATCTAGGTAGATCTAACACAGACGGAGGATATGTAGCTTTAAGTACATGCAATATTGTTATTAAAACTTAGTTGTTTAATATGCGTATCATCTAGGTAGATCTAACACAGACGGAGGATATGTAGCTTTAAGTACATTCAATATTGTTATTAAAACTTAGTTGTTTAATATGCGTATCATCTAGGTAGATCTAACACAGACGGAGTATACGTAGCTTTAAGTACATTCAATATTGTTATTACAGCTTAGTTGTTTAATATGCGTATCATCTAGGTAGATCTAACACAGACGGAGTATACGTAGCTTTAAGTACATGCAATATTGTAATTACAGCTTAGTTGTTTAATAAGTGTATCATCTAGGTAGATCTAACACAGACGGAGGATACGTAGCTTTAAGTACATTCAATATTGTTATTATAGCTTAGTTGTTTAATATGCGTGTCATGTCGGTAGATCAAACAAAGGCGGAGGATACGTAGCTTTTAGTACATGCAATAATTTTTTAAAAACTTAGTTGTTTAATATGAGTATCATCTAGATAGATCTAACACAGACAGAGGATATGTAGCTTTAAGTACATTCAATATTGTTATTACAGCTTAGTTGTTTCATATATGAATCATCTAGGTAGATCTAACACAGACGGAATATACGTAGCTATAAGTACATGCAATATTCTTATTATAGCTTAGTTGTTTCATATGTGTATCATCTAGGTAAATCTAACACAGACGGAGTATACGTAGCTTTAAGTGAATGCAATATTGTTATTATAGCTTAGTTGTTTAATATGTGTATCATCTAGGTAGATCTAACACAGACGGAGTAAATGTAGCTTTAAGTACATGCAATATTGTTATTATAGCTTATTTGTCTAATATGTGTATCATTTAGGTAGATCTAACAAAACGGAGGATATGTAGCTTTAAGTACATGCACTATTGTTATTACAGCTTAGTTGTTTAAAATGTGTATCATCTACGCAGATCTAACACAGACGGAGGATATGTAGCTTTAAGTACATGCAATATTTTTATTACAGCTTAGTGGTTTAATTTGTGTATCATCTAGCTAGATCTAACACAGACGGAAGATATATAGCTTTAAGTACATGCAATATTGTTATTATTGCTTAGTTGTTTAATATGTGTATCTTGTAGGTAGGTCTAACACAGACGGAGGATATGTACCTTTAAGTACATGCAGTATTGTTATTACAGCTTTGTTGTTTAATATGCGTATCATGTAGGTAGATCTAACACAGACGGTGTATACGTAGCTTTAAGTACATGCAATATTGTTATTACAGCTTAGTTGTTTAATAAGTGTATCATCTAGGTAGATCTAACACAGACGGAAAATACGTAGCTTTAAGTAAATGTCGTATTGTTATTACAGCTTAGTTGTTTAATATGTGTATCATCTAAGTAGATTTAACACAGACGGAGGATATGTAGGTTTATGTACATACAATGTTGTTATTATAGCTTAGTTGTTTAATATGCGTATCTTGTAGGTAGATCTAACACAGACAGAGTATACGTAGCTTTAAGTACATGCAATATTGTTGTTATAGCTTAGTTGTTTAATATGCGTATCATCTACGTAGATCTAACACAGACGGAGGATATGTAGCTTTAAGTACGTGCAATATTGTTATTATAACTTAGTTGTTTAATATGCGTATCATCTAGGTAGATCTAACACAGATAGAGTATACGTAGCTTTAAGTGAATGCAATATTATTATTATAGCTTAGTTGTTTAATATGTGTATCATCTAGGTAGATCTAACACAGACGGAGTAAATGTAGCTTTAAGTACATGCAATATTGTTATTATAGCTTATTTGTTTAATAAGTGTATCATGTAGGTAGATCTAACACAGACGGAGGATATTTAGCTTTAAGTGCATGTAATTTTTTTATTATAGCTTAGTTGTTTAATATGTGTATCATCTAGGTAGATCTAACACAAACGGAGGACATGCAGCTTTAAGTACATGCAATATTGTCATTATAGCTTAGTTGTTTCATATGTTTATCATCTAGGAAGATCTAACACAGACTGAGCATACGTAGCTATAAGTACATGCAATATTGTTGTTATAGGTTAGTTGTTTAATATGTGTATCATCTAGGTAGATCTAACACAGACGGAGGATATGTAGCTTTAATTACATGCAATATTGTTAGTATAGCTAGTTGTTTAATATGCGTATCATCTAGGTAGATCTCACACAGACGGTGTATACGTAGCTTTAAGTGCATGCAATATTGTTATTATAGCTTAGTTTTTTAATATGTGTATCATCTCGGTAGATCTAACACAGAAGGAGTATAAGTAGCTTTAAGTACATGCAATATTGTTATTACAGCTTAGTTGTTTAATATGTGTACCATGTAGGTAGATCTAACACAGACGGAGTATACGTAGCTTTAAGTACATGCAATTTTGTTATTATAGCTTAGTTGTTTAATATGTGTATCATGAAGGTAGATCTAACACAGACGGAGTATACGTAGCTTTAAATACATTCAATATTGTTATTAGAGCTTAGTTGTTTAATATGTGCATCATGTAGGTAGATCTAACACAGACGGAGGATACGTAGCTTTAAGTACATGCAATATTGTTATTACAGCTTAGTTGTTTAATATGTGTATCATCTACGCAGATCTAACACAGACGGAGGATATGTAGCTTTAAGTACATGCAATATTTTTATTACAGCTTAGTGGTTTAATTTGTGTATCATCTAGCTAGATCTAACACAGACGGAGGATATATAGCTTTAAGTACATGCAATATTGTTATTATAGCTTAGTTGTTTAATATGTGTATCTTGTAGGTAGATCTAACACAGACGGAGGATATGTACCTTTAAGTACATGCAGTATTGTTATTACAGCTTTGTTGTTTAATATGCGTATCATGTAGGTAGATCTAACACAGACGGTGTATACGTAGCTTTAAGTACATGCAATATTGTTATTACAGCTTAGTTGTTTAATATGTGTATCATGTAGGTAGATCTAACACAGACGGTGTATACGTAGCTTTAAGTACATGCCGTAATGTTATTACAGCTTAGTTGTTTAATATGTGCATCATCTAGCTAGATCTAACACAGACGGAGGATATGTAGCTTTAAGTACATGCAATATTGTTTTTACAGCTTAGTTGTTTAATAAGTGTATCATCTAGGTAGATGTAACACAGACGGAGGATATGTAGCTTTAATACATTCAATATGTTATTATAGCTTAGTTGTTTAATAAGTGTATCATCTAGGTAGATTTAACACAGACGGAATATACGTAGCTTTAAGTAAATGTCGTATTGTTATTACAGCTTAGTTGTTTAATAAGTGTATCATCTAGGTAGATCTAACACAGACGGAATATACGTAGCTTTAAGTAAATGTCGTATTGTTATTACAGCTTAGTTGTTTAATATGTGTATCATCTAGGTAGATTTAACACAGACGGAGGATATGTAGGTGTAAGTACATGCAATATTGTTATTATATCTTAGTTGTTTAATATGCGTATCTTGTAGGTAGATCTAACACAGACAGAGTATACGTAGCTTTAAGTACATGCAATATTGTTATTATAGCTTAGTTGTTTAATATGCGTATCATCTAGGTAGATCTAACACAGACGGAGGATATGTAGCTTTAAGTACGTGCAATATTGTTATTACAGCTTAGTTGTTTAATAAGTGCATCATCTAGGTAGATCTAAAACAGACGGAGGATATGTAGCTTTAAGTACATGCAATATTGTTATTATAGATTAGTTGTTTAACATGCATATAATGTAGGTAGATCTAACACAGACGGAGGATACGTAGCTTTAAGTACATGTAATATTGTTATTATAGCTTAGTTGTTTAATATGTTTATCATCTAGGTAGATCTAACACAGACGGAGGATACGTAGCTTTAAGTACATGCAATATTTTAATATAGCTATTTGTTTAATATGCGTATCATCTAGGTAGATCTAGCACAGACTGAGCATACGTAGCTATAAGTACATGCAATATTGTTATTATAGCTTAATTGTTTAATATGTGTATCATCTAGGTAGATCTCCTACAGACGGAGGATATGTAGCTTTAAGTAAATGCAATATTATTATTATAGCTTAGTTGTTTAATATGTGTATCATCTTGGTAGATCTAACACAGACGGAGGATATGTAGCTATAATTACATGCAATATTGTTAGTATAGCTAGTAGTTTAATATGCGTATCATCTAGGTTGATCTAACACAGACGGTATATACGTAGATTTAAGTGCATGCAATATTGTTATTATAGCTTAGTTGTTTAATATGAGTATCATCTAGGTAGATCTAACACAGACGGAGTATATGTAGCTTTAAGTACATGCAATACTGTTATTATAGCTTAGTTGTTTATTAAGTGTATCATGTAGGTAGATCTAACACGGACTGAGGATATGTAGCTTTAAGTGCATGCAATATTGTTATTATAGCTTAGTTGTTTGATATGTGTATCATGTAGGTAGATCTAACACAGACGGAGGATACGTAGCTTTAAGTACATGCAATATTGTTATTACAGCTTAGTTGTTTAATATGTGTATCATCTAGGTAGATCTAACACAGACGAGGATATGTAGCTTTAAGTACATGCAATATTTTTATAAAACTTAATTGTTTAATTTGTGTATCATCTAGCTAGATCTAACACAGATGAAGGATATGTAGCTTTAAGTACATGCAATATTGTTATTATAGCTTAGTTGTTTAATATGTGTATCTTGTAGGTAGATCTAACACAGACGGAGGATATGTACCTTTAAGTTCATCCAGTATTGTTATTAGATCTTAGTTGTTTAATATGCGTATCATGTACGTAGATCTAACACAGACGGAGTATACGTAGCTTTAAGTACATGCAATATTGTTATTACAGCTTAGTTGTTTAATATGTGTAACATGAAGGTAGATCTAACACAGACGTAGGATACGTAGCTTTAAGTACATGCAATATTGTTATTACAGCTTAGTTGTTTAATATGTGTATCATCTAGGTAGTTCTAACACAGACGGAGGATATGTAGCTTTAAGTACATGCAATATTTTTATTACAGCTTAGTTGTTTAATATGTGTATCATCTAGCTAGATCTAACACAGACGGAATATATGTAGCTTTAAGTACATGCAATATTGTGTTTACAGCTTAGTTGTTTAATAAGTGTATCATCTAGGTAGATGTAACACATACAGAGGATATGTAGCTTTAAATACATTCAATATGTTATTATAGCTTAGTTGTTTAATAAGTGTAGCATCTAGGTAGATCTAACACAGACGGAATATACGTAGCTTTAAGTAAATGTCGTATTGTTATTAAAGCTTATTTGTTTAATATGTCTATCATCTAGGTAGATTGAACACAGACGGAGGATATGTAGCTTTAAGTACATGCAATATTTTTATTATAGCTTAGTTGTTTAATATGCGTATCATGTAGGAGGATCTAACACAGACGTAGTATACGTAGCTTTAAGTGCATGCAATATTGTTATTATAGCTTAGTTGTTTAATATGCGTATCATCTAGGTAGATCTAACACAGACGGAGGATATGAAGCTTTAAGTACGTGCAATATTGTTATTACAGCTTAATTGTTTAATAATTGTATAATCTAGGTAGATCTAAAATACCAGGAGGAGATGTAGCTTTAAGTAGATGCAATATTGTTATTACTGCTTAGTTGTTTAATAAGTTTATCATCTTGGTAGATCTAACACAGATGGAGGCTATGTAGCTTTACGTACATGCAATATTGTTATTACAGCTTAGTTGTATAATAAGTGTATCATCTAGGTAGATCTAACACATACGGAGTATTCGTAGCTTTAAGTGCATGCAATATTGTTATAACAGCTTATTTGTTTAATATGTGTATCATCTAGATAGATCTAACACAGACGGAAGATATGTAGCTTTAAGTATATGCAATATTGTTATTATAGCTCAGTTGTTTAATATGCGTATCTTCTAGGTAGATCTAACACAGACGGAGGAGATGTAGCTTTAAGTACATGCAATATTGTTATTATAGCTTGGTTGTTTAATATATGTATCATCTAGTTAGATCCAACACAGACGGAGTAAACGTAGCTTTAAGTACATTCAATATTGTTATTACAGCTTAGTTGTTTAATATTCGTATCATCTAGGTAGATTTAACACAGACAAAATATACGTAGCTTTCAGTACATGCAATATTGTTATTATAGTTTAGTTGTTAAATATGTGTATCATCTAGGTAGATCTAACACAAACACAGGATATGTAGCTTTAAGTAAATGCAATATTTTTATTATAAATTAGTTGTTTAATATGCGTATCATCTAGGTTAATCGAACACAGACGGAGGATATGTAGCTTTAAGTACATGCAATATTGTTATTATAGCTTAGTTGTTTAATCTGCGTATCATCTAGGTAGACCTAACACAGACGGATGATATGTAGCTTTAAGTTCGTGCAATATTGTTATTATATCTTAGTTGTTTAATATGTACATGATGAAGGTAGATCTAACACAGACGGAGTATACGTAGCTTTAAGTGCATGCAATATTGTTATTATATCTTAGTTGTTTAATATGTGTATCATGTAGATAGATCTAACACAGACGGAATATACGTAGCTTTAAGTACATGCAATATTGTTATTACAGCTTAGTTGTTTAATAAGTATATCATCTAGGTAGATCTAACACAGATGGAGGATCTGTAGCTTTAAGTACATGTACTTTTGTTATTAGAGCTTAGTTGTTTAATATGTGTATCATCTTGGTAGATCTAACACAGACGGAGTATACGTAGCCTTAAGTACATGCAATATTGTGTTTACAGCTTAGTTGTTTAATAGGTGTATCATCTAGGTATATCTAACACAGACGGAGGATATGTAGCTTTAAGTACATGCAATATTTTTATTATAACTTAATTGTTTAATATGTGTATCATGTAGGTAGATCTAACACAGACGGAGTAAACGTAGCTTTAAGTGCATGTAATATTTTTATCATAGCTTAGTTGTTTAATATGTGTATCATCTAGGTAGATCTAACACAGACGGAGGATATGTAGCTTTAAGTACATGCAATATTGTTATTATAGCTTAGTTGTTTAATATGTGTATCATCTAGGTAGATCTAACACAGACGGAGTATACGTAGCTTTAAGTGCATGCAATATTGTTATTATAGCTTAGTTGTTTAATATGCGTATCATCTAGGTAGATCTAACACAGACGGTGTATATGTAGCTTTAAATACATGCAATATTGTTATTACAGCTTAGTTGTTTAATGTGCGTATCATCTAGTTAGATCTAACACAGACGGAGTATACGTATCTTTAAGTACATGTAATATTGTTATTATAGCTTAGTTGTTTAATATGTGTATAATCTAGGTAGATCTAACACAGACGGAGGATACCTAGCTTTAAGTACAATCAATATTGTTATTATTGCTAAGTTGTTTAATATGCGTATCATCTAGGTAGATCTAACACAGACGGAGGATATGTAGCTTTAAGTACATGCAATATATTTATTATAGCTGAGTTGTTTAATGGGCGTATCATCTAGGTAGATCTAACACAGACGGAGTATACCTATCTTTAAGTACATGCAATATTGTTATTATAGCTTAGTTGTTTAATAAATGTATCATCTAGGTAGATCTAACACAGACGGAGGATATGTAGCTTTAAGTACATGCAGTATTGTTATTACAGCTTAGTTGTTTAATAGGCGTATCATGTAGGTAGATCTAACACAGACGGAGGATACATAGCTTTAAGTACAATCAATATTGTTATTATTGCTTAGTTGTTTAATATGCGTATCATCTAGGTAGATCTAACACAGTCGGAGGATATGTAGCTTTAAGTACATACAATATTGTTATTATAGCTTAGTTGTTTAATATGTGTATCATGTAGGTAGATCTAACACAGACGGAGGATATGTAGCTTTAAGTAAATGCAATATTGTTATTACAGCTGCGTTGTTTAATATGTGTGTCATGTAAGTAGATCTAACACAGACGGAGGATATGTAGCCTTAAGTACATGCAATATTGTTATTACATCTTAGTTGTTTAATATGTGTATCAGCTAGGTAGGTCTAACAAAGACGGAGGATATGTAGCTTTAAGTACATGCAAGACTTTTATTACAGCTTAGTTGTTTAATATGTGTATCATCTAGGTAGATCTAACACAGACGGGGATATGTAGCTTTAAGTACATGCAATATTGTTATTACAGCTTAGTTGTTTAATAAGCGTATCATCTAAGTAGATATAATACAGACGGAGGGTATGTAGCTTTAAGTACATTCAATATTGTTATTATAGCTTAGTTATTTAATAAGTGTATCATCTAGGTAGATCTAACACAGACGGAGTATACGTAGCTTTAAGTACATGCCGTATTGTTATTACAACTTAGTTGTTTAATATGCGTATCATCTAGGTAGATCTAACCTGGAACGATTTTGATTGGTTGAGTTAAGCCTGTAACACTACGCAAGTTTTTTAACTGAAACTATTTTATTTATTAAAAATTCACCCAGGTCTGTGTCATAAACGTATTATTTGTGACAGCTTATAAAAATAATGCACGCTATACAAACCATTGTTGTTGGTTTGTTAAAAAGTTGGCGTAAACTGCTATTTTGTAAAGAGGTAAAACACGAACTATTTTATGCGCAACGTTATGCATGAGACGCGACGCTACGACGTCACATATTTTATGACATTTTGGCGCTAAAGTGTGTCTGATGTCGTGGCGGTTCTATATCCATCTGAATTTATTTTTACTAATTTGACTGCAATGTTATGTGATAAAAAGGATCTTAAACTCATTCCCTTTCCATATAAGGCTCGTTAAAATTAAAATAATTCATAACACGTTTCAAAAATATTATATGAAATTGGAACTCGTTGAAGATCCTCTATAAAAGTAAATGAATATCAGTAGTTTCTTCTGCCGATCTGTTTATGCTCCCATTGTTATGTTTATGCTCCCATTGTTATGGGGTGAGTTGTCGTGTAGAAGCAACGGTTAAGTCCGTCCGTATATACGTGCCTATCCTACATTCGTTGAACCATTATTGATTTCGTATAACGAACATTGACTGTTTACAAAACAATGTATTCTTATTTAAACGTGTCAACCAACCATGTATTGGTCAGTGTTAGGTTTATATTGTCAAAATGACCAGTGTGAATATTCGCCTATTAATGTTGATGTTACCTGTCAACGTTCTTTACTGTTTAGCAAACGGAACTATAACAATATACAGAAAAAAAGATCCTAAATACTTCTTTCTATTTCAGGCAGTCATGGATGAAATAAAATGTATTGCTACTGTTGTTCAAAGAGCTGTCAATTAAATGTTACTTTATCTGTAACGGAGACACAATGTATTACCATATGTTTTCCATCAGATATAAAAAACAGAGCAAACTAATTACTCCTAAACCTTCATTACAAACTTTTTCATTTCCAAAATTCCAGAATATTTCTTTCACCCGCTACGAAAATCCAAAACTTTACTTCTACACCTAACAAATGTGCGAACAATGTTTTTGAATTGCGTCTTGAAGAAAAAGGGTATGGTCTGGATAAAATCAGTGATTCATTTGATGAAACGTCGCGTTTGGATGATACGCAAAGTGAAAATATCCAGCCTGATGAAAATGTGTACCAATTTGATGATGATTTACAAATGCACGAGGAAAGCGCATGTGTAACAATAAAAGTATCATAAAGAAACTTGTTTTAGTTTATTAAAAGGATATTTAGAAATTATGTATAAATGTATTGAACTATGTTATAATGTATGGCGGTAAGATTGGAGGGAAATATACGCAATATGCATGTGTTAAATTGAACAGTTAAGCGATAAGAAAGTGTCAGTGAGTGTGTTTTATTATATTTGTTATTCGTTAATATTAATATGTGGCGATATTGAATGTTATAAGTACATGTAATACAGTAATAATTTGCATATGAATTCCATTATATTAAATGATACCTGTGTAATTGTTTTGAATAATACAACATGATATATTGTATGCCTTTTCATGACATGTCAAAGTCTGTTTTGTACATTGTGCATGTAAGATGTTTAATAAAGATATTTAGTTATAATCGAAGTCAGTGCGTCTTTCTTATCATCTGTAGCCATGTACAACGTTTCACAACCCATTATGAAATGGAGAAAAGTCCCAAACCAACCAATCGTGTTGTTATGCAGGTGTTACCATTGGTAAGAAAAAAATAAAACAAAATAGACTGAAAAAGAAGACATGTATTTGAAATTCAATCTGCTACTAGCAGAATTCCTGCGACCACTCTAAGTATTGCATTTTTACTCTTTTTGGAAGTAGTGGAGTGGTATTCGATGGAAAATACTCATCAGATGAGATATTCTGGTGAAGTAAAACAGTTCTGGAACATTGGTCACAAACTGTTTAAGGGCAAATGTCTGGTTGGAAAAACAAAGATCAATTAGAAAAAGTCCGTACCAAGCTAGACAAGTATTCTATCAGTTTGCAGTTCGCACTATGTATTGCATAAAACATGTATTTGGTTGAGCAATTAATTGAAAGATATTAAACTGAATATTCATATGGTTTAAGTTTTATTAATACGTTAGTTGTTAGTGGCTCTATTAAAAGCAGGTCGAGCGAGGCATGCAAAACATGTCTGGGTAGAACTTTTTAATTTTGAATTGATACAACACAATACTGGATACCTATACATATATCACACACATAATTAGGCTAATTCGTTCATATCTATATATTATTATCATTAAATATATACATAAAGTTCGTATTTACGTACCTTTTGTCAGATCGTATATGACTTTTAAACACAACTACAATACAGTAGTTTACCAACTAGGGTGACAGTGATTTTTTTTAACAATTGAAACTATGAGTACACCGTGTTTTGACAGAAACCTTATCTCACACATAACTGCTAATGAAAAAAGTATGAAAGGAGAAATTTGGATATCGTTAAATAAGATAAATACAAAAAGTTTGTATTGTAGCATATTATAAGCAAATACGTTGTTATGCGTTTCTTTTTCATTCCCGAACATGTTTTTTAAAAAACAATAAAACAGTCCACCCTGTTTACTATTTTGTTATTTATTTAATTTGATTCAAGTTATACATGTATCAGTTTCAACTAAACATATGTAAAAGCAAATGTATTCTAGTACGTTCTAACCAGTAATACCCCGGTTGCATGCAAAGCGATGGCAGACGGTCGGACTGGTAGACAGTAATGTTTTATATGAAGAATGTCTGCCCTCTAAGAAATTTAAGTACACACCGTCTTATAGTGGTTTTTGACTTTGTCTTCTTTTGATTTATCTTCGTTTGTTTCAAAGTCAACCCACGAGTTGATGAGCGTCTGCGTAGGAATGAGATTGTCGACAGGATCGTACGACTGGAAGTACTTCGCATTCGAGACATCATTTGCTTGACCGAGGACCTTCGCGAAAATATTGCTTTCTTCCTGAGATATTGACTTGTCCTTGTTTGTATCGATGACGTCATTATGAATCCGCTCTTGACATTGTACAATCCTGTTACGGAATTCCTTTTTATCCATCGTAAAAGATTTATCATAGGCAGCTATAAACTCTGATTTTGTAACTTCACCACCGGTTTTACCTCTTATAATACATTCATTCCACCATTTGACAAGTATTTCATAATTTTTTGAATGATAAAACTCGGAGAACGTTCTCCTGAAATAATAAGAAAATTAAAATTAACGTTATACCCGAATTCGCAAGTAAATACGTTTCATTACTATGACCTCACACCCCTCCCCAACCACTAGTTGTTCAAGTAAAGTCGTAAATACATAATCGTATAAATATATTGATCTATCAATGTATAGCGTAACTGATACAAACTATCGAGGTAAGCGAGTGATCACTCGCTCATCGACACCCACCAGCGCAGTTAGCAAGGTGGCCTAATCATCTAAGTTAACCCCACCCACCTCTACCTGAATTATTGTACAAGTAAACTTATAATTACGTTATCGTGTGTTTCTGTGATTGTTATAGTCAGTTTAAGTCTTTTTTATGATACATACGTGCAAAATATATCATATACAATCAGTGTGTGTGACGTAACTGGTTCGACACCAACCTGAGTAGTTGGATAGGTGGTCACGAGTCTAAGTTGTTTCTCGTTAGTTATTCAGTTGGTTAGGTGTCCATATTATCGGTACTAACCAGTTTTGAGTTCATCTATTCATATGGTATCCTATATAGATGCACCTCGGAATATTATCCTTAATAATATGTATATCGAGAAATTATTTTCGATATATAAGTGTATCTTCGGGATGACTCCAATTGCTGTAACATTGACATTTTAAATATTGAATTCTGCTCAACTGTGGGCTAGAGGGCGTAAACGGTAGCTAGCATTTCTCACTACCGTTCATGAACAGTCTGTCAAACCGAAACCGCAATATTTGTTTTGTATTTATTGCGTTCGGCGATTTCAAAATCCCTTCTTACTCTTTTACCTAGATGTGTAGTCGTGTCTTACATATTCTTGATATTGCAACTTATTATGAAATAATGTTTGGTCTACGAACAACTATAAGCCTTCGTCCCTCGGGTTTTTTCGTCGTACCCTAGACTTGTTTTCTCTTTGGCTGCAAATGCTGTAGTTGTTCAGTACAATTCTGGATACATCCTGAGATTTTTCTTGTTTTGTATTTTATATAGCTTTACAACAACAACCAAAGGTTATACGATATAAGCTAGACATATCGCTTAACTTAAATGGATAAAGAAGTTACAAACACCAGATCCATTGGGGCTAAGTATGAAACATTTTCAATAACCCTGATATAGATCCGTTAAGCATAATGTCTATTCGCAAACGTAAACGACGGTTGCATGGTTGCAGAAAGAACCATAACCTTAAACAAATATTTCAAAAAGTTAATGGCGGTGATATCTTTATTTACACTGTCCCGTTTTATTGGGTTGACGGTAGGGTAAGTGTGCGTTTTGTTGCACCCTAGAACCTGGTGTAAACCCCCAGTGGCCTTTTTGCCACTGACCGTTCCAAGGCGGTAGCCCTATTGTCAACCCTTTTGTGTTTGTGATGTCTTATTTGACTTTTTATTCATCTTTAAATTTGTTCTGTTTCTGTGTGTTTGTGGTTGACTGTCGTTCTTGAATACTGCTTTTCCTGTTCGATTTGTACATCTTAATTTACTGTTGCTGACCTTCATACTGTTTATAAGAGTTTGGGTAGACACGCCCTCCTGAGGAAAGTAGTCAGTCTGTCTTTTTCTTGCTTACACGAAACTTGACGAAGAAGCGGATGCCATTTACGTCCGTACTAATCCATTATATCAGGTTGCATCTATTATTCAAAGTTACACTCAACATATTTTGCGTCCGCATATAGATGCTCCATTTCGAAGATAACTTATGTTAATAAAGGCATCGATTTCATTAATTTAGCCGGAGTGACATGTGGGTGACTGACAACATACCTAACTATTTTAAGAATACTGAGACTCCTGTTATATGTTACAAGTATAAGAAATCAACTAGAAATATTATTTTTAATTACAATAGGATAGTTTCTGATCTTGAAATCGAGACATCAAATCCTACTGACTGAGATGGTCAAAATTCTAAATTTTGTTATGAACCTGCCGGTCACATTTTCTCACTGGCAATCTTGTTATTGAGGAGAGGAGGATCCAGAAATTAATTGCCAAATGTCCTAAGTATCTCCTTCACTCAGTTATTGATTTTACTGCCTGTTGCAATGAAATTGCGGGTTCTTTAATGGATTTCTGTACTAAGTGATGTAAGGGCGAAAATGCAGATAAACATGCACTTACTGCTTGGATGAAAATTATTTCAGAAATTATTGAATTACTTTTATTATTTTACGAATCAAATCCATCCCTGCTTCAACGGCCGTCTATTTACAATTCACGACACCTTAAGAAGGGTATTCAGAATATGCATACGTTTGTTCTAGTTCCTGCAGACAAAGCTTCCAACAATATAAATATTGTCTGACGATACTACAAGTTATATCAATACCTTGAATGCAGAACTAGCGAGTACTTCTGCTTATCTAACCACACCTTTGCTGGAGAAGGACATTATTTCCCAGCATGTGACCTTTATGGAGACTATAAAGGTTTCTGTAAATAGTAAGCAGACGAGGCTCCCTACAATGTACTCCACAATATCCCATTTCCGCGATTACTGAACATATTATTAAGTATTACAGAAAGGCTTCTGAAAACTCAGGAATCAATCTGTTTTGGTATATCAAAAACTCTGGAGAAGTCCTTGATTAACTACGGGTAAGCATTTTCATGTCTTTTCTCTAAGCACCTACAACTTTTCCACACTATATACTGCTCTACCACATAATCTAATCAAAGATAAATTGGTTCAGCTTATTCAGAAGACGTTTGCTAGAGAAGGTACTACTTTTCTAGATTGTAATAATGTCAGGGCTTTCTTAACAAATGCCCCTTTTGATAATTATAATTTGTGGACTTGTGCTGACGTTTGTAGAGCATTTTCCTGCATACCGGACAATGATATCCGTCATTTTACCGGGGCTAGATATTTCCATCTCACCCTAGGGTCGAGATAAAATTCACGAGTGCCAACATCCGGTATGCAGGTAAACATGCAAAACGTTAGTAGCTGGCGGCGTCAACGCACAACATGTCTCTGATATGCAAGAAAAATAAACTATCATGGATATTCGGTTCAGATAGGGAATTCCAACCTCGGTATAAGTGTTTTAATCGGAACCTCTGTTCCGATAAAAACACTTATACCTCGGGTTGGAATTCCCTATCTTCACCGGATACCCATGAAAGATTCTTCATCTCTCAATTTCTAATGATTTCATACATACTAAATATATGATAAGAGAGACGACTTCAACTTTAACATCGTTAACTATCCACACCTGGATGTTGATGTACCTCGTGCTACATCACACGGGGTTTATATCTCCCAGCTCATTCGTTTTGCTACAGCTTGTAATGATGTTATAGAATTCAATGATCGAAATCACGTTATTATAAGTAAACTGCTTCAGCGGCGTTTTCGTTATCACAAACTACGTAGATTTTCTCAAAAGTTTACCGCCGCAACGAAAACACTAACCTTAAAACGGTTCTGCGACTAGGAATATCGCAACCCTTATTTTATGGAGATGTGGTCTATAAACTTCGAAATTAAAGTGATCTGTCGAGTTTCCTTACCACTTAATTAAATTAATCAGGAAGTTCGTCAAAAAAGGGTACGACACTTTAGTATTACAACGCACTGCACGTTTAGTGATTGATCCCTCTACAGTCCGTCACTACGCTTCACTTTTCCCTTGTGCGATGACTGGACAACCTCTTGGGACACTATGATTGCACCTACTGAAACACCGACCAAGGTAGGTAGGTTCATGAGCTTTCGTCCCTCGGGTTTTCTGGTCGTACCCAAGATTGTTTTTTTCTTTGGCTGCAACTGATGTGGTTGTTCAGTTTAATTCTGGATACATCCTGAGATGTTTCTTTTTTTGTATGTTATATAGCTTTACAACAACATCTCAGTGTTTCTTTTGTTAGTTTCTCTGGATGTTGACTTTATTGTAGAATTCCTTTCGATGGAATGTAGTTTTTTTACACTGCCTTGTCTATTTGGGGGCTGAAGACAGGATAATAGCGAGGATTGTGTAACTATTATATTTACTCTCTTCTTCATGGTATATTAAACATATATTTAACGGGTTCGAGCCACGAATGAGGACCTCTATTCTCATACTGCAGGCATATTTGCGATAGTAAGAGTAAGGCAGATTTTCCCGATTCCTATCAGTCATGGCGGCTTTAAATAAAGTAAGCTAGGATGTTACAGACAACATGTTGTTGACACACATACCTATCTTTTTGTAGACAGCACTCATAACAATCTCACCATACACATATACCTACCTTGCCTCGTCTAAATCTGCCGTGGACAGAACACCGTCGTGGTTCACGTCCACTGCCTCGAAATAGGCATTCCACTTGGATATCAGAAACTTGTTCGCCCCAAAGCTGAAACAATAAAGTTATTTAGATTGAAATGGACATAGCAACTAGTAATCAATGTACAGATTACCAATTCTTAAATATCATTTGAAATACTGCACAAAAAAACAATGGTCCAAAAATTCAATAAAATCCGAAGTGGGATAAGAGATTAGGGGTTAAATATTTCCAGCAGAATCGTTGCACCCTTATTATCCCGATCTTACTTGTATAAAAAATATAAATACATGTATACTATTTTAATTGACTTTACATGTGCGCTTTCTTTCGCTTGAATTATACATACATTTAATCTAAGCTAAAAATCTTGGAATCTAACGTACGATCGTCAAGAGCCCCCCTGACCAAAGAGCGGTTGACCATTTGAACCCCATCGGGCGTATAGTTCAAATTCACCCAGATACGCCCCTGATATCCATCTATGCCGGCCGGAGTATAATTCTAAGTAAAGAAATACAAAAAGATCGGACAGGGAAACATAGAAAGTGCTCACTTAATTACCGACTGAGAGTTGGCGTGGGCAAATAGTTTAAAGTTGTTCAGTTTTCCCCTTTAGTCATATATGCTGCTGTGCTCATAAATATGCTTGTTTATCTACATCACATGCTTATTTCGATTTCTATTATGAATCATTTTAATATCCAGGTGTCATTAATAGCACTGTCGTCAATCTGTAATATATGGATACTATGTTTCGGTAAATGACAGGTGTTCCATATAATTAAATATATTTATGTCCCTTATTAGTATAGTAGGAATAATATTAAAATATGCAAATATTATCAAATTAGTAGCACTTGTCTATTTCACCTTGTAGTTTGCCATATAGTAACTACAATAGGGTGTTGTTGTTGCTGTAAGGTCTGATCACGATCACGTTTAACGGCCGGTATTTTGGCATTACTTTGTGTGATATTATACGCAACTACGTGTTAACGCGTTCAGCCATTTTTGTAGTTTCGACATATTTTGGTATTTTAATGTTAAAGCGAAATATATAAGCTGATGCTTTCTTCATAGCTTATACCAAACATTTGAAACAATGAGTTATTTCGTTTTTATTTAAATATTTATCGTTTGATTTAAAAACTCCAATGACACGATATTACTTCAAAATATCAGATTTCTGGTCCTTATCGTTTCAGAGGAAAGTCTTCGTTGATCACATTTCGTAAAACTATAGAATCTTAAGAAAGGGCTATATTAGGTTATGAAAATAATGCAACAGTTCTGGGATTAATTATTTTGAAGAAATATTCTGTTTCGCGGGTACAAATATGCCCGACAGCCATAATAAGAGGCTTCATGTGACGGCTGAATTCTCTGTTTATATGCAGATACAGTCTACCCTCAGTAACTCAAACTCGCTTATTTCGAAGTTCCGCTTAAGTCGGATTTTGTTCACGGTCCCGATTTTATTCCTTCTATTTTTATGCACTTTGACTTCTTTTAAGTCAAATTTCGATAAGTCTAATTATTCGATAATTCGAACTATTTTTTTGGTCCCAAACACGAATCTATACATCAATTTACTCTCGCTAATTCGAAGTTCAATTAAAGTGCCATATGCAAGTTTGATCAAACACAAGCCGCGGTCGAAGTTGATTGTGAAGCAAACAAAAGGTGATAATTGCTGAGATGATTTGACCTGTAACAAATAATCATGGTGACATGTTTGTTAATTTATTTTCTTGTGTTGTCTCTGATTTTTCATGATAAATTAAGGCTTGTTAACGAGGAAGTTTGTTTACGCTAATTGAAAACAATGGCCATCACATGGGTTAAAACAATTATAATAATTATACTAATTTGACATGGACGAAACGTATAACTAATTAAATTGTCAATGTTCTGTTTTTTGCTATAAAATTCGAATGTTTCATGTAATCAAATCATTGATTATGTCGTTTTTTAAGAGAGTAGATAGTGAAAACACCGAAAGAACATAGACTTATAGACTTATAGACCTGAATATTGTAAATTGTTTCGTTTAAATATGATTTCTTATAATCGATAGACTGTCTGTGTAAACCTAAACGTCTATTTATAGAAATGAATTTGTGACAATATTGAAAACATTGTTTCATTGTATATATGCCTTTCTCTGTTTTTAATAAATTATGAAATCATAAATATTTTGCTGATTTATTTCATTACCAAAACGTTTTCTTCTACTGCTTTAACATGACATGCCCACATATACAAACTGACAACACGAAAGTACATGTCATACAGTGAGTGTGTCTCAGATTTGAGCGTGCTTATAACAGTAAGTAATTAATGTAATTGCATCTTCCTATTGGATGTGAAATATAACTGTAAAGAAACATATTCATAAACATATATGAAGGAAGAAATCATGTATTTCATTAAAATCGGCAAATATCGGCAATATACACATGTATATGCATAGTGTAAAACAGGTGGGTGGGGTAATAAAAACAAGTATGCCATAATCGTTTAACTCGAACTTCGGATAACTTGAACTTTTTTTCCGGGCCCATTTGAGATACTGAGTGTGGACTGTACTTGAAAAGAAAACAAAGGACATGCGCATTGTTTTATTAATTGTATAAAATAACATTTGTCAATAAACTCCGATATTTATAGCGGAAGAACCTTTCCAATATATTATTAGTATACACATTCTGCATGAAAGAGAACGGAATAATGAAATGCAACACGCACACTAGCAACATTTGAAGCATTGTAGCGTCGGTGATTACGTTTTACATCATTCCCAATATATTCCTATGTGAACCTCTCATCCTTAAGCCGGGGCCATCAATCGTAAATGTTGAAAATTACTCTAAGCCAGTGTTACATGCAACACATTTGATATCGTCGAATGCAGTTTTAGAGAAAATGATTGTTTACCACTTGTTTTAATTTTTTTTATCTGGAGTGGAGTCATTTACCACCGAGTCATCATTTGAACAAACTTGGTTAACAACCATAACATATTGCTGTTGTATGCCGAATATCAGATTTATTGACCTTGTAGCTAATGTTACTTCGACCCCTTCCGTCATGGATGAATAGTTATATTCAAACATGTCATCAACGTGTAATAGTTTCCCTTAGATGATGTTCGTTGTAAATGCTCATAACTCATAACTTTTAATTTTATTCCAGGGTCACCATCGGCTTACTGATAGGTGCCTTATACTCGTAATTGATTTTTTTTTTTTAATTGTTTCTAGAAACCAAACAAAGACTTGACCTATTGTTTGAAGCACTTGCTTTAACCGAATGTGTAATGTCATTTGCATTCAGATTGTTATACTATCACAATAAATTGAACATCAATGCGACATATATTTTTATTGTTCACACATTTGGTAGTCGGTGGAGACAATATAGTCACAGCACAAATGCATTTGTTATGATAGTTCTTTTCCTATAGCATTGAAAAAGAGTTGTTGATGGGGCAGCAGAAAAATATCAAATAACTATAATATATCACAATATTTACAAGATTTGGGAACCTTTAATATACCATCTATATATTTCCATAGCCTCCTTTGTCCATCATCTACCATTTAATGTACTGGACAATTGTTAAAAGAGTACATATAGCAAACTACAAATATAGAATACTGTATTTACCTCTGTTTTCCATTGCAAACAGTCGCAAGTAAGACAGCCAGGATAACAATTGACAATCCCATGTTGCGTGATCAAATGCCGATAGCCAAACACATGCTGCTCCAGCGTCATGCATATTGAATATTCATAAATCACGTGACGGGGAAATGCCCTGATTGTAGCGTTATTTCAAATCTCACATATACTGAACGTTTAATTTTACATATCCATCAATTAATGTAAAATTATTACTAGAAATGTGTCCCGTGACAAACGAGAAATTGTTCGGGGCGCCACAGAGGGACAAGAAGGACATTTATAACTCCGGAAAGTTGTACCCTTACTATGGTTCTTTAACGGGATTGTTTGTCATATCGCTGTTAAATTTATACATTGTACTGATTTGCTTTATCCAACCAATATATTATTATATTATATATTGATGTTGGCAGTCGTAGTTCTCGAATCCTGATGGGTTATTTCATGTGCGGATATTGTTTAATGTCTGTGGTTTTGAGTTGTTTTGTGGTCTGCCAAAAAGGATGTAAGGATGTATTTGTGTCGATGGCTTGTTATAGGTACCCAACCTGACTTTCTAAATGATTCTCATTGGATCATGTTCCATGACGGAGATCTGATTACGTCATCCTACTGCATTGCTGAAAATATTTTTTATTTTGAAAATAAATATGAAGGTAGATGCAATTTTGCGGTTACAGAAGACTGAACGCAAGGGCTGGAAGCCGATTAGATTATGTTGAATATGAATATTTATTTAACCTTGATTTATTTCCAGATGATTATGAGGTTGCTACAGTTCAAAGGATAAAGGTCAAATGAATATGGAAAGTTTTTGTTAATTTTTTGTCAATTAACAGGTTTGAGAATTATGAATGATATCTAATTTAGTGACGTTGTTTAATATATTTTCAGTGAGCAAACCAAACATATTGTCCGCCCACTGTGTGGTTTCATGTTCCACAGGTAAATCAATACATGTAGACCAGCTGAGTCACGAGCCGTTAGAATATGTTAAATTTAACTATAAATGGGACAGCAGCAAGGCAGAGTTATATAAAGACATACTTGGAAATGATATTTCGATGAACAAATTAAATAATCTTACAGAACAGTTAGACAATGTTGTATGCAATAAAGACATTGATGAAAACTTAATATTTTCTGTCAAACTATTGATGATGTATGTGACCCATTATTTAAAAGGAGAGTAAGCAATACAAATAAAACAAACATTAATTGTGGAACAAGAACAAATAAACAGTCATGGTATGATGAGTCATATAAAGAAAACAAAAACACGTTTTAGAAAAAATAAATGTTTTCAGACTTAATAATAATGATGAAAATAGCCAAAATATGACACGAGCAAGGACAGAATACATAAAGTGTGATACGAAACAGGATGACACGAGCAAGGACAGAATACAAAAGTGTGATACGAAACAGGATGACACGATCAAGGACAGAATACAAAAGTGTGATACGAAACAGGATGACACGAGCAAGGACAGAATACAAAAGTGTGATACGAAGCAGGATGACAAAAGCAATGAAAGAATACAAAAGTGTGATACGAAACAGGATGACACGAGCAAGGACAGAATACAAAAGTGTGATACGAAACAGGATGACACGAGCAAGGACAAAATCGAAAGTGTGATACGAAACAGGATGACACGAGCAAGGACAGAATACAAAAGTGTGACACGAAACAGGATGACACAAGCAATGACAGAATACAAAAGTGTGATACGAAACAGGATGACACGAGCAAGGACAGAATACAAAAGTGTGACACGAAACAGGATGACACGAACAATAACGGAATACAAAAGTGTGATACGAAACAGGATAACACGAGCAATGACAGAATACAAAAGTGTGATACGAAACAGGATGACACGAGCAATGACAGAATACAAAAGTGTGATACGAATCAGGATGACACGAGCAAGGCAGAATACAAAAGTGTGATACATAACAGGATGACACGAGCAATGACAAAATACAAAAGTGTGACACGAAACAGGATGACACGAGCAAGGACAGAATACAAAAGTGTGACACGAAACAGGATGACACGAGCAATGACAGAATACAAAAGTGTGATACGAAACAGGATGACACGAGCAAGGACAGAATACAAAAGTGTGATACGAAACAGGATGACACAAGCAATGACAGAATACAAAAATGTGATACAGGAAATTAAATCATGATAAACATCAAACGAAACAATAAGAAGGCTTACGTTATAAAAATGCTAAAGAGAATTGGAAAATGCTCAAAGGTTAAACAGTGCAAAAACAACTTACAACAATTAGTGCTTCAACATTTGCGGTATAGGTTATCAATGACCCTGAAGCAGTATTTTTTCAGCCTGACGAGGATATATTGCATTTAATGAAAGATATATAAATGGCAGACTGCAAATTATGTTTGATGAATTAAATTGTGAAATAGATATATCAGAAATAAGAAAAGCATGCAAAGAATTACGTTTTGCACGGACGGGTGGTCCAGACTGTGTTAAAAATGAACTATTTCAGTATTGTATAGATAAACTTTCAGTTTATATTGGCAAACTAGTTAATGTCATATTCGATAAAGGATATTTTCCCGAAAATTGAACTGAAGGATATAGTACCACTGCACAAAAAAGGCGATAAAAAATGAACCTGAACATTATAGAGGAATAACCTTATTGAGCACATTCGGACAACTTTTCACAATTTAAGGTATGGTATAAAAGTCAATTTACGGTCGAAAATAAAACCAAGGAAATTTGTTTCATCCACTACTGGCATTGGTGACCCACCCAGTGTTAGATGAGGGTCTTCATGATGTTTGCGTAGTTGACAAAAGTGCATAAAATTACTTTTAGATTTAGAAAATTTAAAACCATTTTCATCAGACTAGGTCTGAAGTTTATTGAGATATTGTTAAAGTTGTCTCTCAGTAGTGTTTTTTTACATGAGAACATATAACAAAGTCGTTAACATATAGAGAGCAATCCACACCAGGATTGATGCATTTAGCTATACTGTTATTTTTAACTCTAGCAGAGTTTATGGGATGCCGAGTTGTCCGTCGTCCATCGTCCGTCCATCGTCCGTCGTCCGTCGTTAACTTTTGTTTCGTTAAGACGATATGGCCTTCATTTTTCAACCGATCTTTACCAAACTTGAACAGGTTGTTAATATCAATAAAAGCTCGGATAAGTTCGAAAACCAGCCAGATCGGACTAATAACAACGGAGTTATGGCCCTTGATTTAGTTAAAAATGCTATATTTTGCCTCGTTAAGACGATAGGGCCTTCATTTTGCATCCTGTCTTTACTACCCTTTGCCACATTGTTAATATCAATGAAAGCTCGGAAAAGTCTGAATACCAGCCAGATCAGACCAGTAACAGCGGAGTTACGGTCCTTGATTTAGTTAAAAATGCTGTATTGCTATATTTTGTCTCGTTAAGACGATAGGGCCTTCCTTTTTCATCCTATCTTTACCAATCTTACCACATTGTTAATATTAATGAAAGCTCGGACAAGTTCGAAAACCAGCCAGATCGGACTATTAACAGCGGAGTTATGGCCCTTGATTTAGTTAAAAATGCTATAGTTTACCTCGTTAAAACGATAGGGGCTTCATTGTTCATAAGATCTCTATCAGATTGTCAATGTCATTGAAAACTCGAAAAGATCGAAAACGAGCCATATCAGACCAGAAACAGCGGAGTTATGGTCCTTGCTTTAGTTAAAAATGCTACAGTTTGCCTCGTTAAGACGATAGGAGCATCATTGTTCAATCGATCTTTACCAAACTTTATCAGATTGTTAATATCAATGAAAGCTCGGACAAGTTTGGAAAACATCTATATCGGACCAGTAACAGCGGAGTAATGACCCTTGATTTAGTTCAAAATGCTATATTTTGCCTCGTTAATACGTTCATCCTATCTTTACCAAACTTTACCACATTGTTAATATCAATGAAAGCTCGGAAAATTTCAAAAAAAAAAAATATCCGACTGGTAACAGCGGAGTTATGGCCCTTGATTTAGTTAAAAATGCTATATTTGCCTCGTTAAGACGATAGGGGCTTCATTTTTAATCCGATCTTTACTTAACTTTATCAGATTGTTAATGTCGTTGAAAGCTCAAACAATTTCGAAAACCAGCCATATCGGACTAGTAACATAGGAATTATGGCCCTTGATATAGTTAAAAATGCTATAATTTGCCTAGTTAAGATGATAGGGGCTTCATTGTTCATCCGATCTTTACCAAACATTACCAGATTGTTAATATTAATGAAAGCTCGGACAAGTTCGAAAACCATTCATATCGGACCAGAACAGCGGAGTTATGGCCCTTGATTTAGTTCAAAATGCTATATTTTGCCTCTTTAAGACGATAGGGCCTTCATTTTTATCCGATTTTTACCAAACTTTATCAGATTGTAAATGTCAATGAAAGCTCGGTCGTTCTAAAACCAGCCAGATCGGATGAGTAACAACAGAGTTATGGCCCTTGATTTTGTTAAAAATGTAATAATTTGCCTCGTCATGCGATAGGGCCGTCATTTTGCATCTGATCTTTGCCAAACTTTACCAGATTTTATGACTTTCTTTTTTTATATTATTATTATTATATATATATTTTTTTTTTTTGTTTATTTTTTTTTTTTTTTATTATTTTTTTTTTTAATATATACTATTTTTTAATGATTTGTTATTTTATTTATTTTTTTATTCTTTTTTGAGCTCTATGTTTGACCAGTCGGACCTCTAACTGAGGAGTTATGGCTCTTTATTTAGTTAAAATTGCTATATTTTACCTCCTTAATTTAATACGGTAGGGCCCTCATTTTTCATCTGATCTTTACCAAACTTTACCAGATTCTTTAGTTATGGCCCTTGATTTAGTTAAAAAGCTGTTTTTTGCCCGAAACTTTCAAAACAACGTAAATGGCAGTCACACGCTTTATTGATGTTATAAGAACCATGTTAGCCAGTAGAGTGTCCACAGGGCCTCTTGCCTCTTGTTTATATTAAAAAGGGTGACAGAGAGTATGCTGCCCTTATAGCACACCCACACCCTGTTCATGAATGTTAGAGAGGGATGAACCCATTCGGACACGAAACTCTCTATCATCTAAGAAATTCTCTATAAATATTGGTAATCGGCCTCTAAGACCAAGGTCATGAAGATCATTCATGATACCGTACTTCCATGCACTATCCTAAGCTTTCTCCAAGTCAAAACATACAGCGACCAGATGTTCTATCTTTACGAAAGCTTCCCTAATAAATGATTCAAATCGAATGAGATTGTCTGTTGTGCCTCGTTGGCGCCGCAATCCACTTTGACACTTTGCTATCAGTTTGTTGGACTTCAGGTACCAAACGAGTCTCTCATTAATCATTCGTTCCATGGTTTTACATATACAACTCGTTAAAGCAATAAGGCGATAATTTATTGGCTCCGTATGATCATTTGCAGGTTTGGGGATTGGAATAACGATTGCTTCCCGCCAAGAATCGGGGAAGTTTCCTGTCACCCAAACCTTATTAAATATATCAAGAAGTGTAGAGAGACAGGTTTCAGGTAAATATTTTAATAATTGATAATGGATATTACCGTAGGTCCTCACAGCACCACAACAAGCAATGAACAGGACAATACACAACACAAAGAGTGATGAAGACAGGATTACTGCCTTGAAACCGTCAGTAGGCAGTATGGCCTAGTGGTTAGCTTAATTCAATTGTATATGTAAATGCAGCCCCCAAATTGACAAGACGGTGTAAATAAAAGTACAAACCATCAAAAGGAAATCTCTAACAATAAGGTCCAATTCCAGAGAAATTAGCGGACGATACACCTTTATGTAAATATTTGTAAAACAAATACATAATTTGAAAGACCACAAAATGTATCAAGAATTGTACTGAACAACCATAGCAGTTGCATCCAAAGAGAAAACCAATCTAGGGCACGACCATAAACCCTAAGGGACAAAAGTTCATGCAACAACATCCCCTTTCAGGGTATCAGAAGGTACAGAGAGTCACACGAGGTTTTCCGGTCAAACAAGGTCAATCAACAAGCATGAAGTGCGTTGCAATAAAAAAGGGTTATATCCTTTTCAGACGAATTTCCTGATTATTTTTGGAAGTGGTCAGGAAATCCGTCAGAAGTTTATAAAACTCTTCAATCAATACACTTAAAAGTTTTGGATATTCCTAGATGCACACATTTATTTAGGTTGGTGTTGGCGATAGAACGATAACGAAAACCGTGCCAAAGAAGTTTAATTAATTGATTTATTTCGATCATGACGTCATTAACATCGTTACTTGCGAAACAACAACAGAGAACGACGCCATCTATATAGAACATCTTTTGTTTTGAGAAAGTTATACATATTGCAATGTGAACTGAGTGTTAGCGATTTACCTCTTTCTAGTTAGAGCTATTTACCATTTTCTCATCGGGTTCTTTAGAAAAGTTGTGTTTGCAATAAGACCTGATAGTTTCCATTTCCATTGGCAATAGGCTTTTACACTTTTTGTAGTTCGTTGGCCTCTCTTTTTTCACCAGACTATGTTTGTGTCCTTTACTGGTCCTTCTAGATATGAAAACGCAACACGGGGATTTCCGCTATATATTGTATGTGTAATATGCTGCTGTTAATCGAACGGTACATGGCTACGTTAGACCTTTCCTTTCGGAGAAAAAAACTAAAGCAACACATAACAGCTATTAGTATTCCTTCAAAGTTTCATTATTAACAGAGTACGCGTTTGGCTCAAGCATGTGAGCAAACTTAGGATGAACAATGTTGCAAACCCTTTACGTTAAATACAGTACTGAAATGGCTCAATTTTTCAGACAGGAACATTTATGAATTTCTTGATAAAAAATGTACTGTGATTAAACGTCTACAACATAACTGTTGTGTTCTTTCCCTAACTAACTGCTAATTTTCTTTTTACAAAACATCTTGGAATTTCATTGGAATATTATGTGGAATTAAGTGTGTCGAAATGTTGAAATTCATGGACAAAATCACATGTAATGTGTGCCCCCAAGAACTGACTGTACTACATGTGTTCCAAAAACAGCTTTCGTTCAAAATATTCTCGGTACCATTGTTTCTGAAATACTTGTCAATGCACACACGGAAAGAAAAGTTAGGGATACGAAATTAACCTAGTCAAATTACAAGCTCTTCGAATTCTTCTAGGCTGATTATTATTATTTATTTATTATTTTTCAACATTCACTAAAGAATTCTCATACATGATTGCATCATTTTCACTTTCAACATACTTCATCGATGGAAATACTATTGCGGAAATGCTTTGAATCAAAATTAAATAGCTTACCTAGACATCTCAGTAGTTTGATCCGGAATCACAATACTACTCCATGATTTTTCAGATTAGGTGTAATACTTTATGTTAGTATGCATGGGGTTTGAAATGGCTTTTAGCAATATTTCAGTCATATCACGGTGGTGTTACTTGTAACAATGAGCGCAATTATTAACTCAGTAGTGCTGCCCGCTGGAATACCTCGCTGTACCCCATCCGGTCAAATTATACCGAGTCAGTTTGTATGAATTATTTAATGTAACTCACTCGAAGATTGAACCCACGACCTCTCGCATGCGAGGCAAATGGTCTACCACTTAGCCACTACCGTGGTCGTCTCTGCATTACAGAATATATATCTTGTAAATGCAAATATACAGTTTGTAGTGTCTTTCTGAAATCTTAATAAATTCTATAGGAATATTACGCGAAATAGAACAAGTCATGTTTTCAGGAGAGGGATGTTGCAGAAACACCATTGCTGATATGTTAGCCTCTTGTGAATGTTATTTAATAATACATATATATATATATATAAATGTTTACTTATTTACAAACTCATGCAGATTGAAAAAATGTTTACCTAATGTCGCAATCTTTGTCGAAGAACTTTAAACGTTTTAGACATCTTGAGTTGTACAAAACATACGTGTACTCCATACTGAAATCAAATCATATTAAAGCAAGATCGAATATTGTTCAAAATATGTTGAACAATTAAGGTTTTCGTATTGTATATTTGTCTGTATTTATACTTATACGTATAACGTTTGCGAGTGGTAAATTGTTAAACACAGTAGATGTTTCCTCTAATTCTCCCCTTTTCGCATTTAATATGATAATTTGTGTACTACATATAATAGGTGTAGAATAAATCATTCCTCAACCGAAGTTGAGTCGTAAGCGTCGGCTGAATGTCTATCTTGAATTAAAGCACCATGGTCGTAGCTAAAAGGTCTTGTGCAGAAATGCAGACCCTTTGACAGCAGAGATTGTATTGACCACAAAACCCAATGGTTCGACATTGAAAGGAAAACTCGGGAAAACTATTGGATCCGACGACTGAATACTCTTCAACCATTTGGAATCAACAAGGGAGAATAAATTTAGGCCTACACACAGATACCGTCAAGTTCGTTTCTCGAAACTATACACTACTGTTAGATACGATGCTTTATACTTATTTTTCTCATTGAGTGCATATCAATAATTAACTTTGCAGCATTAATCTATTTCTCTAAAAACAATTTACCTTACCTGGAAGATTGGCATTTTGCGTGTTCAGCCAAACTATCGTTTTTTACAAGAGTATACAGACTATACAGACTTTCATGTGAAATATGATACTTTACAATCATCGTTGAATGTTCACTTTTATCGGTGTGTGCATGCATTTGGTTTAACTAGATTTTCTTTGTAACCTTGTACATACCATAACATATTATGCATACAATAAAGGTGTATCAGAACTAGTATTTATATAAAATATTTCTCTCCATTTAATGTCCTGTTTCTCCTACATATTATTCGTTTTAAAATGTCCGTGTATATTTACATAATCATTGAATCAGAAGCCGTTTATTTCTACGAACTCTAATAATAGAGGTCAAGCTTGTTTCCGAAACTATACACTCCTGTTAAATTCAATACTTTATACTTATATCGCAATGCGTACACACCAGTAATTAACTACTGGCAATTAACTTTACAGCATTGATCTATTTTATTCTTGTTTTTGATCTAATATTTAAAACATACAACTTATTTTACCAAGAAGTTCGAGTTTGTGCGTTATATCACATACTTCGGGTTTTAAGAAACTATACACTTCTGTCGATTACAAAACTATACACTTATCGCACCATTACACACAAAATATAGGTTTAAAAAGACTAGTATTTGTATAAGATATTTCTGTTTCTCCAAGATATTACACCTTTTTTTAAAAATGTCAGTGTTTTTTAAAATGTCAATGTATTTTTACTTAAACATTGAATCAGAAGACGTTTGTTTCTGAGAACTCTAAGAATAGCTGTTTGACCGCCTGACCCTCGTACACTCCCAGACAAATCTGTTCAATCTGCAAATGTGTATTCGGGATTAATTTGTTTTTTATGTGAACAAACGTTAAAGGAACAGCAAGGATTGTGTCATACATATACACTGTTACCACCTTACAACTGTGTTATACCATTACTGGCGTGGGCGCATAAAGCGGACGTTTATGGTATTAATAGGTTGATGTTTTTGCTTTTAAAAAAAATATTCCGAAATTTATGTGTTGTTTTTTGTAACTTTATGTATGTATCCGAAAAAGGCGATTAAAGCCGAAAGCGCTCGATATTTGTTAGTTTAAGCACTGTTTGGTTGATAATTTGTCTCACATTTATCTTTTTAAAAACCTATCTTCCCGGAATCCTCGTGATCCGGGGCTCCAGAAAGGGTCTTGTTAGATATATACTATTCTTTACCGTATACATCATGAATCCTCGTGATCCAAGACCCTTTCTTGTATGTCCGTAATGTTTTTGTTTGTCTTACGTGTTGATTAACGTCTTCTAGATTGCTAGGATTTTATAGTTGTTGCCTTGATATTCGTTCCCATTTGATTATGGGTTTTTCTACCTCATTATTTGTTCCCAGTCTGTTCGTTAATTTGTTCCTTACGGTTATAGTCATATACCTTTGGGCTCATAATACAGTCCATACACAGTGCAAGCTATCTCTGAAATGGACATCAATTTAAATCGCAAAATAGGTCTATATAGATGCATATCTCTGCAATTAACCATAATCAACCACCAGACCATATTTCTGCAAACCTGTTTAAATCATAATATTAGTCACAAGCAAGTGTGCGGGTAATGTACCTCATCGTTTCACTTACCGTTGGAATCAGATTCTTCAAAATGCCTCATTGAATCTTATGACACTTCTGTTAAGTAGAGCTAATAATCAAGCGCAGACCCTTGCTAAAGAAATATGCTCAACATTTGATTCCATTACGCCTTTTTTTCGTACACCGTTGATCGACAACTTGGTTAACGCCGTCAAACTCCAGGTAGAAAAGGATAACCATAACTTAAAACTTCGACGCAATAGAAAATTCTGTAAGTTAGGGCTCGACAACACAAATGTACTCCCCCCATTTTCAAATAAAATACCTTCGAACATGTTTAACAACAATAAAACCAACAACTACAGAAAACGTAAAAGTCGCAGATTTAAACGACCACAACGCGCTAACAGCAGTAAAAGTTAGCCCTCAAATGCGGTATTTAATCTATCAAGCGTGGGTCTCACATGTACAGACGCCGAACAATCTCTGCTGTCCAAGGGTCTGAATTTATGCCCACGACCTGTTAGCTGCGACCTTGATGATTTATTTCAATATACCAAGACATTCGGCCGACGCTTACGACTCACATCCCATTTTATAAAAGTAGCTTCATTTGACAATAGCAGAACACCGCTTTTTACTTCTCGGATTGTCTCACTCGACAGTTCAAACACAGTGCTTCAATTCAATGAGTGTAACTCTCTACTGCATAATAGCATGCCCGCGTCTGACAGTACGGACTCAAATACTAAACATTATGATAAATTATTTGTAAAAGGGACTGGCAACCACTCGCCCAGGCCAAGGATCTCGATTTCATTCCTGTTTTTGATCTACTAATTAAAACATACAACTTACTTTACCAGAAGTTCGAGTTTGTGTGTTATCACATATACTTTGGGTTTCTAAGCCTTCTGCTGATAAGTAATTGGTCAAGTGATTGACCAGATGAGAGCGGGGTATTTCTACATTCAAGGATTGCCAAATATGGATCCTTGTTGTTTGTTTTAGATTTTGAGAACAAATTCTTGACTATTTGAACTGTCTTCTCAGATAATCTATTGGATTGTTGATATAGAGGGCTGGATGTTGTATGTACAAAATCCCAGTCTCTAGCAAATTCTGCAAATTCTTGGGACGAGTATTGACTTCCATTGTCGCTAATTATTTTTTCAGTTTTTCCATGGCGACTCATAAAACATTTTAACTTGTTTATGACAGTTTCCGATCTTAAGTTTGTCAACGTGCCTACTTCGAAGTTATTACTTTAGTAGTCAACAAGCACAGTGTAGTCAGTTATTACATGTAAATATATCAGAAGCAAGGAGTTGCCATGCTCTGTCTGGTATTATACTAGGAATCATTGTCTCCTTAGGGTTTGAGTTTCATCAAGGCAAACAGTGCACTTGAGTACGATGTCCTTAATGCCATTTGAAATGTTAAGGGAAAACGTTGTGTCTCGGGCTCTCTGTAGACATTTGTCTATGCCCATATATCCATTATGTATTTTTTCAAGCATGAGCTGTCTACATGACTTAGGTATCAGTAACCTTCCACCTTTAAGTAGTATTCCGTCAACTACAGTCAGTTCATCACGGTAATTTCAGAAGTCTTGGATTTCTTTGTGGCATGATTTGCATCTGATTGTCAGTCTCAGTCACTTCTCTTATCATGTCCATTTTTTGGTCAATGACAGGAATATTAGTCATGACACCACGAACATACGGGACTTGCGCGAAAGCGTGCGTCCAGGAATATGTCTTTTCCTGGTACATGGTGTATGTCGATGTCATACTTCTGGAGTTGAAGTAACATGCGTTGTAGTCGGGTGGAGCTACGTGCAGTGGTTTGTGTGTAATTGTTACCAGCGATTTATTCTCACTTTGTACTCGGATAGCTTTACCAAAAACTTACTGGTGAATTAACCTCCGTCGGAATAAGCGATTTTGATGCATAGGCTAAGGGTTTATTGTCCTGTAAAGGACTACATAGACGCATCACATTGGAGTGTGACTTCCATATTTGTATCAAAATATGCAAGTTCTGTTCTTGCGTAAGAACGTCCATGGCATTTTGAAATCCAAGTGTCTGATCACAGGCAAATTCTACATCTTTGTTGAGAAGATTGCGCATAGGGCTTGCCACCTCTACCAAATTCGGAGCATATATTTCGTTGTGTCATACATATACAATGTTATCATCTTACAGCTGTGTTAAACCATTACTGGCATGGGCGCATATAGCGCACGTTTATAGTAATAATTGGTTTATGTTTTTGCTTTTAAAATAATTTTTCCGAAATTAATGTATTTGATTTTGTAACTTTATGTATGTATCCTGAAGAACGCGGTTAACATCCGAAAACGCCCGATATTTGTTAGTTTAAGCATTGTTTGGTTGATAAATTGTCTCACATTTATATATATATATATACATTATATGAAATCTCCCTTGAATGTACGGTTTTGTCGAAAGGTGCTCACTTCCGGAAAACCCAAAAAAGTTCGTATCACTTTGGTTATAAATGGTCTTACAAATACAAATCCATATCAATAACACACAGAAACAAACAACAACTACAAAGATGTTTTAAAGGCAACATATGACATCACAAACATAAAAAGGTTGACAATAGGGCTTCCGCCTTTGGGCAAAACAGGCCATACTCATAACCTATTGTCATCCAAAGTAAACGGGACAGTGTAAATGAAGATATCCCCGCAAGGTTATATTCTCCAACAAACAAGGCATAATTAATAGTATTGTTCCGTTCAAATCTATATGCATATTCTATGTATGTGTTGTTTTAACTGAGTTCACTGGCAGCGATGTGTAAACGTCATGTTAGACCTTGGCGTCTACTGTGAATACTTCCCACAAACCAACGCATAGTTTTTGTGCTAATTCCCAAAATGTGCAGATGATTGCTAGATGGTCAATTATTGGCGTTGTAAAAGAGCTCCATTGTCCTATAAAAGTAATTTAGGGACTCTTCTGCGACAAGGACTATCACAACCTGACTTCTATACTTATATTTTCTAACTACGTAAGATTCTTGGTCATGCTCACTTTTATAGCGAGCTCAGCTTGCGTCGCGAAGCGACGCGCGGGCAAGCGAGGTCTACGGTAACGCGAGTAGCAAATACTACAGGGAAAAAAACCGTGGTAAAAAGGTCAACACAGTTAACTCCCTTAGTCAAACAAACTTAACTCCCTTGTTAAGGGGAGGTCATGTCTGTATTCGTTCCGAACGCAGTTAACTCCCATGTGTTTGGTATCCGGCCCACCTTTATTCGCGTTGGAGCTAGTCCATCCAGTTGGCAGGTTACCAGACTTCATCGTTAATGTGACGTCATTTGTAAGTAATTATTGCGGCCGATTATTTCCAGCTGGATAAAGAAAGTCAAGGTAACAGTAGATCTAACTAAACTTTAAAAGCTACTGCAGTATCGATAATCTAAAATACCATGATTAAATGAAAACGCATCGCACTTTAGTGATATATATATCTAGTTATTCTGTACCGTAAAGTCGGTGGGTGGGGAAATTTTAACCACTGCTGTGCCGTTTCCAAGAGTTAGGAAATACACGTGTACTCTTGTGAAAATGAGCATATGGGCTCGGTTTGGTAATATTTAAGTACATTGAGAATAGAACAAAATACACTGTTTTCGAGCCGTTGTCATTTATTCCAACACTAAGGTACACATATCTGGAACTTTTTTACTTCAACTATCCATGTAGGAGTCCTGAAAATCAAACGTCTTAACCTCTGTCGATATACTTGTTTGTTCACAAATTTCACATCTGTACACAAAATGTCCATTTCAAATTGTTCATCACATCTCTGTGAGTAGGCAGATGGCGTTATGCGGTTCCCTCCACAGTCAGCAAATAGTCCTGCAAAACAAAGCTACTCCTCTGAAACTACTTGACGGATTTTCATGAAACTTCACATGAATGTTGCTCTTGATGTCTAGTTGATCCTAGAAAAATTTCAGGTCGGCCGAAAATTCAAGATGGCCACCACAGCTAAAAATAGATTTAAAATAAATAAGTTTGTAGCGACTACTTCTTCAAAACTATAAGAGATATGGGACTTTTTCTAAAATGATCAGTATGACATGATGTTGGTCCTTGTCGAAAATCGTTTTGATTTGACGTTAAACATGGCTACTAGCGGCCATCTTTGTTTACATAGAGTTATATAATGAAAACTTGTAGCGACTACTCCTCTGAAACTATTTGACGGATTTTCATGAAACTTCACAGGAATGTTGCTCTTGATGTCTAGTTGATCCTAGAAAAATTTCAGGTCGGCCGAAAATTCAAGATGGCCACCACAGCTAAAAATAGATTTAAAATAAATAAGTTTGTAGCGACTACTTCTTCAAAACTATAAGAGATATGGGACTTTTTCTAAAATTATCAGTATGACATGATGTTGGTCCTTGTCGAAAATCGTTTTGATTTGACGTTAAACATGGCTACTAGCGGCCATCTTTGTTTACATAGAGTTATATAATGAAAACTTGTAGCGACTACTCCTCTGAAACTATTTGACGGATTTTCATGAAACTTCACAGGAATGTTGCTCTTAATGTCTAATTGATCCTAGCAAAATTTCAGGTCGGCCAAAAATTCAAGATGGCCGCCACGGTTAAAAATAGATTTTCAAAAAACAAGTCTGTAGCGACTACTTCCTGAAATCAAAATCAATCAGTAGAGCTTCCAGGTCATTGACCTCTTGTTTATATACAAAGAAAGTTACATTTTTTCGCGTACAATTTGGAGACGGAGAATCTAACCCGAGCTGCATTCCTCTAGTGACATTGGTGAGAAGTGAGTGAGTTCAAGTACGTTATCGAGACATGATTTGATATTTTGTAGTGCATCCGTGGTTGAGAGGGTAAAGACGCTGCATTGGAAACGATCTCAACGCTGCGAGTTAGAATCCCACTGGGAGCTCGACTTGTAAGTGTCAATTCTTATGAACGACGGGAAGTATACAGTATGTGTCTTACATCTTCTACCCAGGAATAAGTCCGTGGTCTGCTTCACCACTAAAAAATGTTGACCGTCATACATAGCCTAAAATGTGCTGGGAAATGACATTTCACACCAAACAAACAAAAACGATTTAAGTTTTATTTCAATTGCCCTTAACAAAGATGTTCTTGTCCGGTCCATGTGGTAAGTAGCTTCTATGGGTACTTTATTCAAGGTCATGCAGTTTTCATGTCCAGTCATGCTCTTAAACACCTTCTTTTTCTTTCGAGTAAAGAGCTAGGAACTTCATACATGTAGATCATAATTAGCTCTTAAAATAATGAGAGCTGCCTAATTGGCCTATGTGTTTTCAATAGACCGTGTGTTGCACATTAAATTGATATATTTACATGTTCAAGGTCAGTGTGAATACTGATGTACTTCTGGTGTTCATTCCAATAAGCTGTCCAACACCGTTACCGTATCATTAATATATTGAGCGTGAACATCACTTAAGTTCAAGGTCTAGCATCTTGTGCAAGACATTTTCCCTTGGCTTTGTCCGTCTGATGGGGAAGATAAATAGAAGGTCCAAACTACCAAAGGCTATCCTGTCTGCATGTTAAATAATTATTACAATTTTTCTGACAATAAGAGTAGGGCAGGGTTTCACGATTAATCTATTCTTCACCTCTTACTGAGATGGCTCTAATAACCAAAATGTGCTGATGATTGTTTTCCGTCCCAATGGGCTTTAGGTAGGCGTCATCATAGGGTCCTCAGCCTGTCCGGTCATCGTACAATTAAAGAGGAAAGCATAGTGGCGAACTGTAAAAGGGTCCACCATCAAGCATGCAGTACGTTGCAAAATGATAGGGTCATAACCTCTTTTGATAACTTTTTAACAAATTTAACAAAGATAGAATAAAAGTGATCATGACCAAGAATCTTTCGAAGTTTATAAATCACATCACTATAGAAGTCAGGTTGTGATAGTCACCCTCTTTTTGTGTTTGTGATGTCGTATTTGACCATTTATTCATTTGTAATTTGTATTTTTTGTAATGTTGTTCTTTGTTTCTGTGTGTGTTTGTGGTTGACTGTCGTCTTTGAATGCTACGTTTCCTGTTCGAGTTTTTAATCCATATTTCTAATCTATATGTCATTTCTACCCTGATTCTACGTATATTAATGTTTTGTATATGCAATATGTGTTTTTATTATATACCTATCAATGATATATATATAGTACCTTCATTTTCTTACAATGGAATACAACAACCCGTATCACACTACAGGTTATCAGATTGCTACTAAAAATAGATTTTGAAATGTCAAATTGGAATGTTGGGGATTGTCCAGCTTGTAATACATTAAGAACAATGGATGTTTCATCATGAAATGCCACTGAGTTCTGTCGGTGTGTTTAAGGGCAACCTGAAGACACTTTACCTTAGCCTCGTCCGTCTGCTGGGGACGTAAACCGGGCGTTCCCGTGTATCGGTCTATCCTCCGAGCACGTTAAAGAACCATAGGAATCTATTCGATAATGAGAGTAGGGCAGGTTCCCGGGTCCCCTCTCTCTGGGGCGGTCCTAAATAACCTATACTGTGTTGATGAGCCGTTAAACAACATTCAGTTCAATTCAATTGTTTGTGCGTTTGTGAACATTGTGGGTTAATTAATTAATTTAAGATTATGTAGTTGTTGCAATGTAATGTACATGTTTTCATGAGCATGTAATGTACATGTTATCATGTCTTTCCTGTTGGTGGGTTTCAGTTAATTTGACTTTATATACTTTTGTTTTAATTTGTTGTTTTTGATACATGTATTCTATTTTAATGATATATAATAAAATGATCATTTCTATAGTAACTTGTTCTGAAGCTTGTATCACCTCTCGTAGGTAAATGCCAGATCAGGATCACTCTCGAGGCTATGCCTCTCGTGCGATCCAGATCTGGCATTTACCTACTCAAGGTGATACAAACTTTCACAACAAAGTACTATAGTAATAATCCTATTATCTCATTATGATCTGCCAGATGTATATTAATTAATATTTCGAGTAATCTCATAACATGACAATTTAGTCTCCGATTGTCCTTGGAATTGTTGTTCGTACTTTTAGGGAATGGCAGGTGTTTTGAACAATAAAACAATCTGACTTGAAATATACTTATATACCGTATCAATATATTTACTGCCAATGTAACATGAAGTATAGTTATATACCTTATTAGTGTATTTACTTTAATATTTATTATATGATTGAAATATGCAAATGTCATTAATGGTAGTAGTAGGCAAACGCTTGCTGCTTTTATCATGCAACTGACGTGATTGCTATTTTACAGATGTTCAATATGTGCCTTCATTTGTATAAACAAGTATATCTGAAGGATAATAGCATCGAACCATTGTCCCATGTTTGTATGTAGAGATTATAGATATTAGAAACATCTCTATAACGCATTTTCATCAGAAACTGCTGGTCTAGTGCATTTTGTTCTTAGTCTGGTTCACTATGAAACTTCTGCAAAGTAATTTGGAGAATAGCAGCCCATTCTTTGAAATGTTGAGATTTATTAAATGGAAAAACTGAAGCTTCCGTTTTCCGTTTTTAGAATTTCAACATGGCTGTCAAATGTTTGTTGTATCTCGGCTTTAAAACCTCATACATTCGTTGTTTTAGTGACTATACGCACATTTTCAGGAATAATAAATCCAATGGTACTATTTACAATAACCGTAACATAATTTGAAAACTAGTTTACTAGTACAAAGTACAATATCGGTTAGTGCAATTATATTATAATAAAGGGAAGTGACTAAACGAGTATGAGAGTGGACTTTTGGAAACGGCCGAACACGACATATACGAAATATTGCAGTCTCGGTTTGACGGTAGTGAAATATGCTAGCTACCGCTCCCGCCCTCTAGCTGCTCCGGGTTGAGCAGAACTCAATATTCATAAAATCAATAGTACAAATGTTTAACCATCTCGATGATGGCATGCATATGGCGGTGAACATGGAGTATATTTCTTCCCTATGTCGTACGGCGTATGGTCCCAGTATCTAATAAAATTAAATTAAAAGAGTGTATTTGCTAAGCAACTTGCATCATTCTATATTATTTAAAGTCACTGTGGACTTCAGCGAACGTTTTCAACTTTAGTATAAACATTAATTTTGTTAACATCCTTAAAACAGTCGTTAATTCTTAGCTCTACTGGCCAGCAGAGCTTATGGGATGACGAGTTGACCGTCGTCCGACGTCCGTCCGTTGTCCGTTAACTTTTGCCAGGTGGACACTCAAGGGCCTTCATTATTAATCGGACCTTTTCAAAACTTTTCACCGGAGTTATGGCTCTTGTTTTGCTGAAAAATGCCATATTAAGCCTTGTGAACATTCTAGCACCTTAATTTATTATTTGATACTTACCATACTAGCCGAGATTGTTAATATCAATAAAAGCTCGGATAAGTTCCAAAACAATCTAAATGGGGTCAGTATCACCTTGTTTTTTCCTGCAAAATACCATTGTCTCCCTTGTGAACACTCTAGCTCCTTCATTTATTATTTGCTCTTTATCAAACTTGCAAAAATGAAAGCTCGGACATGTTTAAAAACCAGCCAAATCGGATCAGTAACACCAGAGTTATGGCCCTTGGTTTTTTTCTGAAAAATGCCATTTCCTGTTTTGTGAACACTCTAGCACTTTCATTTATTAATCGAACAAATAACACTGGAGTTATGGCCCTTTTTCAATATTTGGTAATGCACACTCCAAACACAAAGGGTCGTTGGTTCAAATCTCACTGAAGGCATTTTTTTCCATAATAAACATTGGTTTATGACTTCAGTTTTTTTCAAATATATTTTTTTGTTTTAGCATTTTTTTTTATTAGTTTTTTTTTAAATATTAATTTTCTATATTTTTTTGTTCCCTTGTTTGATTTTTGTTTTTTTTGATTTTCCTTCTTTTATTTTTTTATATTTTTTTCTCGTTGGATCAATTTTACATAGGGAAGACGTTCAAAAATCGTCTTTTCTGAAATTACAAGAGATAAAGGTTTAATATTTATTATCAGCTTTTGGATCATCTACCAAGTTTGTTCACGTGGTGAACCTGGGCTCGAATTTGGGCCCGCACCGGGGGTAGCCATTAGAGCGATACAGGCCCTCTTTACATGGTACTACATGATTAACTCTTATTCTGTCAGTGCACAGACTAGGAACTGGGCACATCGTTTTATGTACAGGAACAATTTATTTTGACATATTTCCCCTATAAGAAATGTCTTGGTAATAAACGTGTGTTGGTTGGTTTAAACTGACCATCTTTGTCCTTGTATTGTCTGTTCTGCAGCTGATCCAGGAACGGTAGCTGACCACAGATAGTCTGCCACAATAGCAAGACCTGGATATGGACTTTGTTGATGCACTGCAATACCAGAATAAGGTTCGAATAAGGGTTAGAATACAACCACTGCAAATCCCGCTAGAGGATGAGGGGAAGGACACCCCACGACCCCCACCCATTTCATGTTCATTTTTCATTTTTTGTCATGCTGATTCGAGGTCTTCTTCATGACACCGTATATGCAAATCTGGAAACGTGGCTCCATCGTAAATGGAGCGCTACAGTATAATTTGTAGCAACTCTGCAGTTCTGCAGGTTAGACGGGTCTAAGCCCATTCTCCATATATTTATCTAGATGTAAATGGAGGATGAGCCTGGCCGTCAAACCTCAATTCAATTCAAGGACGACACATTTGAACACCTGTCTTATAGCGAACATATCAAATTACCAATGGATGCAACACATGTTATGCTACTGCTGCAAATGAAGCTTGCGAATTCTAATTATCTGTATTAAAATAAATTAACTGATAAGGCATATGATTATATTTAATTGTCAAGAACACCTGTCACTTTTCAAAGTGTTCACACAAATAACTTCGACAGACAGAAAATGTGCAAGAAATGACGTAAACCAACGAACAAACCAACAAACCGACCGACCGACCTTCGACAGGCCAGTCCACCAGCCAACTGACCAACCAATTTAATGGATAATCAAAATCTTTAAAAAACTTGAAAAATGTCATTTCCAAGTTATATAAAGAATCAAGAAAATATATGTAGACGTGTTAAACTCGTCAACAGATCATTAATACCAAAAGTGATATCAAATAATTTCCCTGTCATCTCATGACATCCTTTTGACAGGTCCTTTATCTAATTTGCAAATATACGAGGAGTTTTCATGATATGTTTGGGTTTTCCTAGAAAAAGTACACAATTTTAAAACATTCTGTACCTTCATTTAAAGTACTCTCCATTAGCTTGTATGCAAAGCTTTAAGCGTTTTAGTCATATTTGAATTGTTATTTTGTACTATATTCTATGTACACCCTTAACCTCTGATAAATCTATGAATTGTATAACAGTCCCCGAGGGACGAAAAGATAACAAAATTGTTTAGAATGTTAACATCAACAAAAGGTAGAGCAAGTGTGGGAGCCAGCATCATCCGACTCAAACCCATCTTCCCCCTACACTCAATATGTTTTTACTGAAATTATCTCCGGCATAGAATAAAGTGTGGACATATTGAAGACATAGCAGTTTCAGACTTGATACAATATGGTTATATGTATTACCAGTGATGTATTTAAAACTGATAAATATAGATATAAAAATCGAACAGCAAAATGACCATTCAAGGACGACAGTCAATCACAAACACACACAGAAACACACAGAAACACACAGAAACACAGAACAGCTTTAAAGATGAATCCCCAGCGGCCTTTATTGCCACTGACCGTTCCAAGGCGGTAGCCCTATTGTCAACCCTTTTGTGTTTGTGATGTCCTATATGGCCTTTATTCATATTTTTTTCTTTGTGTGATTGTGGTTGACTGTCGGCCTTGAATGCTGCTTTAGCTGTTTGACTTTTATGTCTATATTCATAGACAAAACCCCATGTGTCCAAAAGGAGCATTTCCCAAAACACAACTATGTCAAATAGAATTATTTTATGTTCCAAAAAATTATATATTCACAAATTTGAAACACCGTGTACATATATTTGTTGATGAGAAATTGACCTAAAGGGTATTTTCTTGGAGGGTCATTGTCACACCTACATCTGCTATGCCTTTTTGCGAATAAATACACAAGATACAAAAAATAACAAAGATCGAAAGATGTAGTGTATTACAGTTACCTAAACAGTGACCTAAACGCAAAACGTTAATAAGATATGTACTTGGATGGTAAAGGTCGCAGCCGCAATTCAAGTGTCACTTTGCGATTTACTACTCAAGATAAACAATAACCAAAGTTTGAAAGGTGCAAGCACTTCCTGAGAAAGTGAACTAAACGCAAAACGTCAAGGTAAAAGTAGATATAAAAAATGAACAGGAAATGTAACATTCAATAACCACAGGCAACAACAAACACCCACAGAAATAAACAACAACACTAAAGATGAATAAAAGGCAATATATGACATCACAAACATAAGGGTTGAAAATAGGGCTACCGCCTTGGAACGGTCAGTGGCAAAAAAAAAGTCACTTTAAACCAGGTTATAGCTTGCAACAAAACTCACTCTTACCCTATTGTCATCCCAATAAATGGGACAGTGTAATTAAAGATATCCCCGCCATGTTATAATCATTAACAAACAAAGCAGCATTAAAAGGCAATTTAATTAAAACATATAAATGACCATGTATATATAATATAAAAAACAAAAGCCTAGAAATCCACGAAGTAAGTTCTCAGTGATTAGACACAAGGCAGAGCAACAAGAGAACACAATATTAAGTGTACGACAAGACAAGATTTAAGACAAGCATCAGACGCTAAGTCATAGGGTCCACAATCTGTTTTGTCATTGCACAATCAAAGAGGAAAGCTTAGTGGCGAACTGTAAATGGGTCATCCACTAAACAAGCTGTACGTTGCAAAGTGTTAGGGTCATAACCTCTTTCGATAATCGTTTTAACAAGTTTTATAAATATTGTATAAAAGTGATTATGACCAAGGATCTTACGACGTTTGTAAATCACATCACCATGGAAGTCAGGTGGTGGTAGTCCTTGTCCACCAGAAGTGTTCCTAAATTACTTTTATATTTTAAAAGTTGATAAGATTTGCCAAAAATACAAGTTTGCAAAGGTCACAATAGTCGAACGCTACTGTACTCCCAGCTGATGTTGTGTGTTGTGAATCGATGGATTCGATGTGAAGCGATGTCTGTGCGGTGTGACCTTATTACCTTTTGGTAAGTTTAGTTGTTTTGCGACCTTTTTAACGAGGTTTCTTGTCCACTGGCAGATTTGCATACTTTGATGATGCCTCTTGTTAATATAGCTATTTTTGTTGTTGAAATGGATCGTACTATCCATATTTACTATACTCATAGTTGCAGGTTCTGTGTAAAGTAGTTGCGTTGAGCCTCCATATGTTTGTACTCGTAGTTGGGGTTAAATGACCGCTCCTAGGCGGTAGCCCTATTGTCAACCCTTTTGTGTTTGTGGTGTCGTTTGTATTTATTATTACTTTTGCCTCCTTGTTTGTCTGTTTGCGTGTTTGTTTCTGTGTTTTATGGTTGACTGTCCTCCTTGAATTCTACTTTCCCTGTCCGATATTTTTATATTTCTTCAATATGAAGGCGATAACAGAGACAGTTGATACATTTTTCATGTTTACGAATGTTTCTAACCCACCAATATGGATTCCACTTAAGATACGTCAATCCAAATTAATTTCAATAAAAAATAACTGATATAGATTGAAAAGTCATTGAATATCAGTGGTTACTTCTGTCTGTCTGTTTATGCTCCCATTGTTATGGCGTGAGTTGTCGTGTAGAAGCAAGGGTTGTCCGTCCGTATATCGTGCATATCCTATACTGAGCAAAAACAAAAAACGTCCCTCCCTGTTTATGTAAAGATTTCCAGAAATCCAAAAGGGTTACAGTAATAAATCATAATCAAACATAAAGTTTATTTATTTGTGGATCGATATCAATTCACTAAATCTGGCTAGCACGAGAACTTTTACTGATAACCTGGCGAAGTTGGTAGGGGTCAAAATCAAAAATCACAAAATATCAGACACTCGTTATGTAACGTTTAGGACATCGAGTTTAATTCAGAAATTATCACCTGCATCAATTATCGTTAATAACGAGTGTGACCACCATGTGCACGAATAGTATTGCATGTATTCTTTTCTATTTTTGCTCAGTATATATTCGTTGGACTGGACCATTAATGATTTCGTATAATGAACATTGACTGTTTACAAAACAGTGTATTGTTATTTAAAGGTGTCAACCAACCATGTATTGGTCAGTGTTAGGTTTATATTGTCAATACGAACAGTGAGAACATCTGTTTGGCAATTTGCATATTAATGGTGATGTTACCAGTCAATGTTCGTTAATGTTTAGCAAAAGTAATTATAACAATTGAACAAAAATGACTTTGCAACGCAGTGGGGCATATATATAAACTACGATATACAGGATAAAACATCCTAAATACTTCTTTCTATTTCAGGCAGTCATGGATCATGGCAGTCATGCATTGCTACTGTTTAAAGAGGTCACATGACTTTCCGGACATAACTGATTAAATTGCCTACCACAACACATAATAGCTGACAATTAAATGTTACTTCATCTGGAACAGATATAAAAACAGAGAAAACTAACCACTCCTAAACCTTCATTACAAACGGTGAACATTTCCAAAATTCAAGAATACTTCTTTCAACCGCTAAAATAATCCAAAACTTTACCTCTACACCTAAGAAATGCGCGAAAAATGTTTTTGACTTGCGTCTTGAAAAGGAATGGTGTGGTTTGGATAAAATCAGTGAATCCGTTGATGAAACGTCACGTTTGGAAACTGACAATTGCATGCCTGATGAAAATGTGTACCAATTTGATGACGATGTACAAATGCACGAGGAGCGAAAGCGCATGTGTAACAATAAAAGTATCACAAAGAAACTTTTTTTAGTTTATTAAAAGGATATGTCACAGTCTGTTTTGAACGTTGTGAATGTAGGATGTGGATAAACGAAGTCAGTGCGTCTTTCTTTTCTGCAGTCATGAACAACGTTTCACAACCCGTTGTGAAATGGAGAAGAGTCCCAAACCAACAAATCGTGTTGTTATGCATGGGTTACCAGCGGTAAGAACAAATAATAAAACGATACTGATAAAGAAGACATTTATTTAAAATTCAATCTGCTACTAGCAGAATACCTGCTACCAATATAAATATTGCATGTTTACTCTTTTTAGATGTGGTGGAGTGGTATTCGATGGAACATACTCACGAGATGAGATATTCTGGTGAAGTAAGTACTGGAACATTGGTCACAAACTGTTGAATACGATAAATACAAAAAATATGTATTATAGCATATTATAAGCAAATACGTTGTTATGCGTTTCTTTTTCATTCCCGTACATATATTTTCAAAAAAAATCAAACAGTCCACTCTGTTTATCACTTTGTTATATATTTAAATTGATTCAAGTTCTTCATGTATCAGTTTCAACTAAACATATGTAAAAGCAAATGGATTCTAGTATGTTCTAACCAGTAATACCCCGGTTTCATGGCAAGCGATGGCAGACAATCGGACTGGTAGACAGTAATGTTTTATATGAAGAATGTCTGCCCTCTAAAATGTATTTATTTTAAAAATACATCTTTTCAAAGTGGTCTTTGACTTTGTTTTCTTTTGATTCATCTTCGTTTGTTTCAAAGTCAACCCACGTTTCGATGAGCGTCTGTGCGGGAATGAGATTGTCAACAGGATCGTACGACTGGAAGTACTTCGCATTCGAAACATCATTTGTATGACCGGCGACCTTCTCCATAATATTTTGTTCTTCCTGAGATATTAACCTGTCATTGTTTGTATCGATGAGGCCATAATAAATCCGCTCTTGACAGTGTACAGTCCTGTTACGGAATTCATTTTTATCCATCGTAAAAGCTTCATCATAGGCAGCGATAAACTCTGATTTTGTAAATCTACCACTGGTTTTACCTCTCATAATACATTCATTCCAAAAGTTGTCAATTAGTTCATAATTGTTTGCATGATACAACTCAGAGAACTTGCTCCTGAAATAATAAGAGTAGTTGTATAAGATCTCACTACACACTTACCTCCCTTTCATGTGACTGCATGATTCTTACACCATAAAAAGTAGTGGTGTGTTCTTCGGTTTGAGATATTTTAATAATTGCCCATGGATATTTTCTTTTCTTGTTGCAGGTGAAAATACAATAGTGTGAGATTGGATGAACAGCGATTAGACGACACTGACAGCAAAATGTGAGACATTTGTGGATGCTCAAAATGCCTATGAATTTAGGCGCAAACTGTTTAGTGAAAGCCGAAAAGAGTACCTTGACTGCCACCACTCACATTAAAAAAATCCAAACTGGGCTATGTACCAGATTTTGTGAATTTTTATGAGCAGCAGTAACTGTATTTTCCCAAAAAAATACTTTTAGACTGTAAATACTTGATTCAGAATGAAAAATTGGACTTTACTGCCTATGGCCAACACAGTAAAATCGAAGTGTGTTGTGAGACCTATAAGTGGCCGCGATTCTAAGTTGTTTCTCGTTAGTTAGACAATTGGTTAGGTGTCCAATATGTCTAAATTTGCACTCAGTAGCTAGACAGAGGTGTCAATTCTTAGTTTCCAAATTATGTATAAAATTAAGTTTAAATCCGCTAGAAGGAGGTTAGTAAGTATTTACGAACAACTAAAGATACATTATCATAGCCAACTACATCGAGGACAATAAGCTATGATAAAATTCCACTATAAATCGGATGAGTCCACCTCTCCAAAAAAGGAGGGTTCAATTGTCGCTCTTATATGATGACAGAACATCAAACCGATGTATATACACATAGACATACGAATGATTATACTATCTCATAGTATGGGTACTAACAAGTTTTGAATTCATCTATTCATATGGTATCCTATATAGATGCACCTCGGAATATTATCCTTAATAATATGTATATATAGACATTATTTTCGATATATAAGTGGATCTTCGGGATGACTCAAATTGCTGTACTATTGACATTTTAAATATTGAGTTCTGCTCAACTGGGTGCTAGAGGGCGTAAACGGTACCTAGCATTTCTCACTACCGTTCATGAACAGTCTCAGTCAAACCGAAACTGCAATATTTGTTTTGTATTTATTTCGTTCGGCGATTTCAAAATCCATTCTTACTCTTTTACCAAGATGTGTAGTCATGTCATATATTCTTGATATTGCAACTTATTATGAAATAATGATTGCTCTACGAACAACTATAAGCTTTCGTACCCAAGATTGGTTTTCTCTTTGGCTGCAACTGCTGTGGTTGTTCAGTACAATTCTGGATATATCCTGAGATGTTTCTTATTTTGTATTTTATATAGCTTTACAACAACATCTCAGTGTTACTTTTGTTAGTTTCTCTGGATGTTGACTTTATTGTTAGAGAATTCCTTTTGATGGAATGTAGATTTTTTTACACTGCCTTGTCTATGTGGGCGCTGAAGACAGGATAACGGCGAGGATTGTGTACACATTCAAGCTAACCTGTAGGCCTTATTGTCTACTGACCGTTCCAAGTCGGTAACTCTGCCTACACCACCCTTTCTGTTGTATTTTGTCTTTTTCATTGTATCATTAATTAAACATTGCTCCTTGTTGGTAATACAGTGCTGACCTACGATGCCATTGCGTTTGGACGCTGTGGTTTCTATAGGACCCTTTATCTCATTTTTGCTCTAGAATGAATACAATCGGTAGTGAAAATACTTGCTATCATTCACGCCTTCTTGCGACTAGGATTACTTTTCATGTTAAATTTGTTGTCATAGTGTAACACATGCAGTGTTTGACCGATCATCTTGGATCGAATATATTTCCCCAAAATACGTTTCAATCTCCAATTCATATATCAAGCCATATATCGAAAACTTTTCGAGTTAAACGCATGAGGGCCCTCCTGACTAAACAAATTCAGTCTTTTACTTTTAAACTTGGGCATATAATTGCATAAATTGTATTCATATTATTGTATTTTTTAATGTTTTAATTATGTTAGTGTCACATTGTACCCTCTTTGTTTAAACATTTTGTATTTTCGTTGCTTTTGAATTAATACTAATATATAACTATTACATTTACTCTCTTCTTCATGGTATATTCAACATATATTTAACGGGTTCAATCCACGAATGAGGACCTCTATTCTTATAATGCACGTAAAATAACCATATGCATATATTCGACAGTAAGTTCCCGATTCCTATCAGTCCTGACGGCTTTAAATAGAGTAATCTAGGATGTTACAGACAACATGCTGATGACACACATACCTATCTGTTTGTAGACATTACTCATAACAGTCTCACCATACACATATACCTACCTTGCCTTGTCTAAATCTGCCGTGGACAGAACACCATCGTTGTTCACGTCCACTATCCTGAAATAGATCTTCCACTTGAATATCAGAAACTTGTTCGCCCCAATTCTAAAATAATAAAGTTATTTAGATTGAAATGGACATAGCAATTGGAAATCAATGTACAGTTTACCAATTCTTAATTATCATTTGAAATATTGTCCAAAATTTATTTTATATAACGAACATCGTATCCAGGCACCCGGGCATACAGTTCGTCAGAAAAAATGAAGAAAAAAAATGGTCTAAAAATTCAATAAAATCCGAAGTGGGGTTGGAGATTAGGGGTAAAATATTTCCAGCAGAATCGTTGCGCCCTTATTTTCCCGATCTTACTTTGAAATAAAAAATATAAATATATGTATACTATTTAAACTGAATTTACATATGCGCTTTCTTTCGCTTGAATTATACATACATTTAATCTAAGCTAAACATCCTGAAAGCTAACGTACGATCGTCAAGAGCCCCGCTGTGACCAAGGGGCGGTTGACCCTTGGAATCCCATCGGGCGTATAGTTCAAATTCACCCAGCTACGCCCCTGATACCCATCTTTGCCCATCGGAGTATAATTCTAAGTAAACATAGAAAGTGCCCACTTTATTACCGACTGGAGATTTGGCGTGGGCAAATAGTTTAAAGTTGTTCAGTTTCCCCTTTAGTGAAATATGCTGGTGTGCTCATAAATATGCTTGCTTATCAATATCAAATGCTTATTTCGATTTCTATCATGAATCATTTTAATATGCAGGTGTCATTAATAGCTCTGTCATCAATATGTAATATATGGATACTATGTTTCGGTAAATGACAGGTGTTTCGTATAATTAAATATATTTATTTCCCTTATTAGTTAAGATTAATATTAAAATATGCAAATATCATCAAATTATTAGCACTTGTCTATTTCACCCTGTACTTTGCCATATAGTAACTACAACTAGTGTTTTGTTGTTGCTGTGAGGTCTGGTCTCGATCATGTTTAACGGCCGGTATTTTGGCATTACTTTGTGTGATATTATACACAACTACGTGTTAACGCGTTCAGCCATTTTTGTAGTTTCGACATGTTTTAGGATTTTAATGTTAAAGCGAAATACGTAAACTGATGCTTTCTTCATAGCTTATACCAAACATTTGAAACAATGAGTTTTTTTTTTATTTATTTATTTATTATTTGATTTAAAAACTCCAATGACACGATATTACTTGCAAAATATCAGATTTCGGATCCTTATCGCTTCACAGGAAATCTTCGTTTATCACATTTCTTAAAACTATAGAATCTTAAGAAAGGGCTATATTAGTATATGTTGTGTTAAGTAGTATATGATATAATGCAAGAGTTCTGGGATTAATTATTTTGAAGAAATATTTGGTTTTCGCGGGTACAAATATGCTCGACAGCCATAATAGGAGGCTTCATATGACGGCTGAATTCTGTTTATATGATATATGCAGACATTTGAAAAGAAAACAGAGAACGTGCGTATTATTTGAGAACGAAATAATGAAATGCAACACGCACACTAGAAACATTTTAAGAATTATAGCGTCGGAGATTACGTTTTACATCATTCCCTATATATTCCTATATAAACTTCTCATCTCTAAGCCGGGGTCATCAATCGAAAATTTTGAAAAGGAGATCACTAAGCCAGTGTTACATGCAACATATTTGATAAAAGACGAACGTAGTTTTAGAGAAGATGATCGTTTAAGTTTCCTATTTACCACTTTTTTATTATTTTTATCTGGAGTGGAGTCATTTGTTACCACCTAGTCATCATTTGAACAAACTTGGTTAACAACCATAACACATTGCTGTTGTACGCCGAATATCAGTTATTGACCTTGTAGCTAATGTTACTTCGACCCCTGCCATCATGGATGAACAATTATATTAAAAAATGCCATCAACGTGTAATATATTTAGTTGCTCTTAGATGATGTTCGTTGTAAATGCTCATAACTCTTAACTTTTAATTTAAATTTTATTCCAAGGTCACCATCGGCTTACTGATAGGTGCCTTATACTCGTAATTGATTTATTTTCTGGAATTGTTTCTAGAAACCAAACAAAGACTTGATATATTGTTTGAAGCACTTGCTTGAACCGAATGTATAATGTCATTTGCATTCAGATTGTTATACTACCACAATAAATTGAACATCAATGCGACATGTATTTTTATTGGTCACACATTTGGAAGGAAGTCGGTGGAGACAATATAGTTACAGCAAACGTGCATTTGTTTTGATAGTTCTTTTCCTATGGCATTGAAAAAGAGTTGTTGATAGGGCAGCAGAAAAATATCAAATACATGTAACTATAATTTATCACAATATTTACAAGATTTGGGCACCTTTAAATGTGTATTAATTTAGATTTGTATACCACCTTTATTGTTTATTTTTATTAATTTGCTTTCAAGGGCAACGTTCAGATATAATAATACCCTTTTTTCTTAGCCGCTTGTAAAAGTATGGTATCTAATTTTATTGCTTAAAATAACACCCGTATGTTATATATACGCCGAAAACAAAACAAGAACGTCAAGTAATACATTTTGTACACTACATGCACTATCTGCATTACTACAATTGCTAACGAATTGCCCCTTTCAAATGGCCACCATCTATATATTACCGTAGCCTCCTTTGTCCATCATCTACCATTTAATGTACCGGACAATTGATAAAAGAGTACATATGGATAACTACAAATATAGAATACTGTATTTACCTCTGTTTTCCATTGCAAACAGTCGCAAGTAAGACAGCCAGGATAACAATTGACAATCCCATGTTGCGTGATCAAATGCCGATAGCCTAACACATGTTGCTCCAGCGTCATGCATATTAAATATTCATAAATCACGTGACGGGGAAAGGCCCTGATTGTAACGTTATTTCAAATCTCACATATACTGAACGTTTCATTTTACATATCCATCAATTAATGTAAAATGATTACTAGAAATGTGTCCCGTGACAAACGAGAAAAGGTATTGCGTTGTTGTTTAATAGATATTAAACACGTCATGTGTTTGTTCGGGGCGCCACAGAGGGACGGGAAGGACATTTATAACTCCGGAAAGTTGTACCCTTACTATGGTTCTTTAACGAGATTGTTTGTCATATCGCTGTTAAATATATACATTGTACTGATTTGCTTTATCCAACCAATATATTATTATATTATATATTGATGTTGGCAGTCGTAGTTCTCGAATCCTGATGGGTTATTTCATGTGCGGATATTGTTTAATGTCTGTGGTTTTGAGTTGTTTTGGGGTCTGCCAAAAAGAATGTAAGGATGTATTTGTGTCGATGGCTTGTTATAGGTACCCAACATGACTTTCTAAATGATTCTCATTGGATCATGTTCCATGACGGAGATGTGATTACGTCATCCTACTACATTGCTGAAAATATTTTTTATTTTGAAAATAAATATGAAGGTACCCAGTGGGCACACGACGTTGATTCAACGTTGAGATGTGGTTGGATTTTGGTCACGACGTCGATCAACGTTACTTCAACGTTGAATCAACGTTGCCCTATTCAACCTTCAACCATCAACTTGTATGGTATGAGTACTGACGTTGTATCAACGTTGATTCAACGTTACCGTTCTCAACGTTGGAACATCGTTAGAATTGTAACGTTGTATAGACGTTGATAAAAGGTTGACCTTTCAACAATGTGGATATATACATATATATGATATATCGATCATATAATTACTAATAACGAGTTGTAGGTAAATGAAAGATGTGATAGATAACACCATTAATCATTGCAGAATTATATACTGTACTCCTTAAATTTCCTCTTTAATTACATATATATTGACGAATTGCATCCGCGGAATTTGTTTTGCAAGTATTCGTTTTGCAAGTAACGTACGTTAGGCCTAATTGCAAGAATAAAATGTCGTATACGTTTGTTGCAAAGGCAGCGTAACCCGTAAAACGGTTATCCTAATTATTCGAAGTCGGAAGTTTATAACAGATGTTACCTCCCCTGGATATCCGCTAGTAGGCCACTAACGGAAATGCTGACACAGCCAATCAAATGCCGGGATATAAAATTTCACGCGGAAAACAGATTGTGTCTTGTTTACAAAGAAATCTGTGTATAAAGTCGTTTTAGTACAGTTATTTCAATATTCCAAAAGCGTCGGTGATCAAGTTCGAAGTGGTAAGTCAGTGTTACTTTGTTTGATGGGAAAAGTTTGTGTAAAATATTTGTGAATAGATTTCGTACTCGTTGGAATGGCCCCATCTTTTTTGAAGTTTTTCTAATCTTTTTTCAAAAAATATTCTCCAACGACCAGTCTCTTTAGGATAATGTTCTTTCCGATACTGCACACAATCAATTTCTGATTATCAATGCAGCCTCGTCTCGTCTCCTCCAATCAATTTCTGATTATCAATGCAGCCTCGTCCCCCCCCCCCCCCCCCCCCCCTACACACATCATTCTCTGAATTCTCTGACCTTACCTGCCCTTTTTACGATTTTGATATTTCACCTGCCTAAAAAGCCACACTCAAAAAGATAAAAAAAAAAGAATGCTTTTAGGGTCAAAGTATGCTTGGATTAAAAATTATGGTGAGTTTCATGCAATGTGTGTGGCTCTCCCTGCACACAGTGCCGAAAGCTTTACATCCCGTCCAATAGATAGCTCATACTTTTGCTGATGGGGTCATTGTCGTACTGGTTACTACAGAAAGGCAACCGGGTTACATGTACCCGAAAATTATCGAAATCCAGGAAGGCCCTCAAATTAAAATAAATGAACCCGAGACAAAATCTCGCGAGAGTACAATGTCGTAAAATGCGTCATTAATGCGTTCTGTTACTTCACGGAAACGAAACTTTCATTAACGATTCACTTTTTAAAAAGTTTAGCTTACATATTTATAATGTATTTAATGGCGCCAATTTATATTTTGAAAAACAATATTTTTGATATCCCTTTTTTGATGATTCGATTATCAGAATTCTCAATCAAATTTGGCGCCCAAAATTGCGTGTGTGTTTTTCCGGTGGGGGCTTCAGAAATAAAAGTACAGGGATTCCTTCATTAATCTATTTTTGAATGACGAGCTGTGTATAAAATTTGTTTACTTTTTTGGGCGGGGTTTGATGATTTACAACTTCCGGTTTATGACACTACATTCTAGATTTTATTACTAACTACGGCAGCCTAAATATGTTTTTAAGAACAATAGTGCAATAGTTAATGATAAACAATTTTGTTTAAGTAGTTGTTTATCAAGTTCTAAATTGTTTCAATTCCGCCAATGAGATCTTGTTTGTCCGGGTACGTTTCTGTATATTTGGGGACCGTTCTGGATTCAAAGATTTTCGGGTACGTTTCTGTATACATAGATGTACCCCGGGTATCTTTCTGTAGTACACGGAACGACAATGACCCCATCAGCCATACTTTTGCAGTACCTAAAGTCCTGAGTCAAGTGACGGCAAACAAACAATCGTTAATTCTGGCCCCAGCTATTTTTATATCCATCTTGATTTGAGCTTGAACTAGCGCTTCTAGTAGCTATAGCGTTTAAATTGTATAACCATTTAAACATTTTTGTACATAACGCGCAGGATTGAAAGGGTGGGTTATCAATCTGTTTTGCAGCAACATTGTATAAGCAGCCATTACCCAACTGGAAGCTGAAGTATGAAAACATGTGGAAAGAGTAAAATACTAAAGAATCAAATGATTGTTCTCTTAAAGGTACTTATTCTCTTTCAGGACGATGTCAAATGGATTGATGGCGAAAATCAATATGAATGGAAATTTCCCTTCAAGAACACAAGTCTCTGCAAACTTATAACTGGTAATGTATTAATTAAAGGTATTAAAGCTAGCTCTGTGGAGGGCAACATGTACAGTACGGATCACGCGAAGCACACACTTTACTCGATTCGCCGAGTTTGTCCCTATCGAGTGCCGAGCGAATCTACGACAAGACAGTGTTTGGATTTGGCGAATCCACGTGGCAATAGTACACAGAGTCACTCAGAGTGATCACACTCCGAGTCACTCCGCATAGAATCCAATTAACAATGAGTGCACACCTTTGGCGATTTATTTTTGGGAACAAATCTAAGTTTTCCGACAACTTTAACTTGTCCGACATCGCGCTTGAAAAAGAATCAATCGGCTGAAAAATACAAACGCCGAGTGCATCTTTTCCGTGCAAAGTTGACATGACTGATAAATATAATGAATACATAAAAAGTCATTTCGAAAAAAATATGGATTTCAAACTTTTAATGCATTTAATCAAACGTTTTCTCCCTTTCTGTTGTCAAAAAATCAGTTCTCTTGCGACCGACATAAATAATTTGGATACCCATAATCCCTAGCGATGTAGGTACCTTTTAGAAAGGCGGCACTAATAACGGGTTTAATGACCCGGAATTCTTTACAATTTGTTTGATTATTTTTACTAAAAAACTCATCGATATAATAATAATCAACAGCAGAATCGTAAATCATTTTACAAACACCGATTAAATAAAAATTGTAATTTCCAGTATAGTAATTACTAATTGTATTTTATGTTCAGTCGCCGGTAATAGGAACCGCCATATAATTATCGTGACATTATCCGGGCATTCGAATTTTCAAAAAACAAAAATAAAAAATTGTCTTCTGCCTTTTTTAAAAGTTCTTGAATAATTATGCATTAGAATAACTGCAGTAATAAAATGTTGCACCTTTTACCTGTGCAGTTTCGACTCAGCGAACTCCGAGTTTGTATACGCGAAGTATCTTGGCATTATCATGCGCGAAGTATCACGGCGTAAGTTTGCCGAGAGCCGATTCCCACTCCGAGTAGTTTTATCACACCAACTCCGCGTAATTACGCGATTTGTAAATTCCTCACTCGGCGTGAAATGGTTGTACTCCGTGGCCTTTTGATATATTAAATGTGTAAATAAACAGAAACTTTCCTTTTCAGTAAATTTGTTCATATATATCTTTCTTTCCTTTTCAGACAGTGTCCTGGCTTCCCACCAAGTGGTGGAGACCTTTGTGGAGGATGAAATTAAAAGGTTTTTAAAATATGCCCAGGAAAGGAGTGGAAGTGGAGGAAGAAATAAACGAGACCATTTTTTTTTAACTCAATGGCCTGGTGACTATCACGAGAACATTCAAGGACCAAGGACAATATAACTATTCCGGCGGAAGGATTTGTGTATGGTGGCGAAACCACTTGACTTTTTGATTGGATTCACTGAAAAAAAACTGGGAAAAAAACACGATCGAATGAGATTAATTTAATTGGCCTGGTGACTATCACGAGAAAATTCAAGGACCAAGGACAATATAACTATTCCGGCGGAAGGATTTGTGTATGGCGGCGAAACCACTTGACTTTTTGATTGGATTCACTGAAAAAAAACTGGGAAAAAAACACGATCGAATGAGATTAATTTAAGTGGCCTGGTGACTATCACGAGAAAATTCAAGGACCAAGGACAATATAACTATTTCGGCGGAAGGATTTGTGTATTGCATTCATGGAAAAAAACTGGAAAAAAAGACGATCGAATGAGAATAACTTAATATTTAACGGATTTTATTCAACTAAGGTGCACATACCCCTCCAAAGTGTTAGTAGTGAAATGTTTTTATTACATTTCTACGTCTGAAAGATTGGGATTTTTCAGTTAAAGAATATTCACATTCTCTAAATATTTACTCCGAACACAAAAATAACTGTGATGTTGAAATATGCCGTCAATAAAGTGTTGTTGACGTAGACTCTATCCACCCTTAACGTTCAATAAAACAAATAATTTAATTTAAAATTATACACAAAGTGATTTGAAATGTAATAAATAGATTATTTGACTGCTGGGCTCGATTTATATAGGGAAATCCTTCACTTGATGGTGGTCATGTTTGTTCCATTTTAAAGGAATAGTTACAACACTACCATCTCATGACGGATTTCCCTATAAATGATCGCAGCAGTTAAATAATCTCTATATATCCATTGTAGCTTTCATACATTTTGCCATTTATGCATTTTGACCATTATGTGTTATTTGTGTAGGCGATTGTTGTCACGTGATCACTGTATATTGTTATTGTCACATGATCGAAATGTAGACTTATTGTCACGTGGTCGCTGTGGAGATTGTTAGTCATGTGGTCGCTGTGGAAATTGTTATTGTCACATGTTCGCTGTATATACTGTTATTGCCACGTGGTCGCTGTGGAGATTGTTATTGTCATATGATCGTTGTATAGACTGTGGTCGCTGTTGAGATTGTTATTGTCACGTGGTCGCTGTGGAGATTGTTATTGTCACATGATCGCTGTATAGACTGTTATTGTCACGTGGTCGCTGTGGAGATTGTTATTGTCACGTGGTCGCTGTGGAGATTGTTATTGTCACATGATCGCTGTACTTATTGTCACGTGGTCGCTGTGGAGGTTGTTATTGTCACGTGGTCGCTGTGGAGATTGTTATTGTCACATGATCGCTGTATAGACTGTTATTGTCACGTGGTCGCTGTGGATATTGTTATTGTCATGTGGTCGCTGTAGAGATTGTTATTGTCCTTGGTCGCTGTGGAGATTGTTATTGTCACATCATCGCTCTATAGACTGTTGTTGTCACGTGGTCGCTGTGGAGATCGTTATTGTCACGTGGTCGCTGTGGAGATTGTTATTGTCACATGGTCGCTGTGGAGATTGTTATTGTCACATGGTCGCTGTGGAGTTTGTTATTGTCACGTGGCCGCTGTGGAGATTATTATTGTCACATGGTCGCTGTATAGACTTATTGTCACATGGTCGCTGTGGAGATTATTACTGTCACATGATTGCTGTATAGACTGTTATTTCACGTGGTCGATGTGGAGATTGTTATTGTCATGTGGTCGCTATGGAGATTGTTATTGTCACATGATTGCTGTATAGACTGTTATTGTCACGTGGTCGCTGTGGAGATTGTTATTGTCACATGATCGCTGTATAGACTGTTATTGTAATGTGGACGCTGTGGAGATTGTTATTGTCACGTGGTCGCTGTGGAGATTATTATTGTCACATGATCACTGTATAGACTTATTGTCACGTGGTCGCTGTGGAGATTGTTATTGTCACATGATTGCTGTATAGACTGTTATTGTCACGTGGTCGCTGTGGAGATTGTTATTGTCACATGATCGCTGTATAGACTGTTATTGTAATGTGGACGCTGTGGAGATTGTTATTGTCACGTGGTCGCTGTGGAGATTATTATTGTCACATGATCACTGTATAGACTTATTGTCACGTGGTGCTGTGGAGTTTGTTATTGTCATGTGGTCGCTGTGGAGACTGTTATTGTCACATGGTCGCTGTGGAGATTGTTATTGTCATGTGATTGCGGTGTAGATTATAATTGTCACTTGATTGCGGAGTTCGACAATTTATAAATAGCTAGACTTGTTTTGTTGACATAATTACAGAAATATTTTGTAACAGTTGCTTTAGTTATAGAGATTCAATTTTTTTTTATTATTAAAGGTGATTGATTCGATTTGTAGTGAGGTATTATCTTAAAACCCATTATTTTACATTAAATAAAACCCTTACCCTTCTATGAATGCATAATGGACTGTCCTTTTGTTAAATTTGGACCTTTCCATTTATGATACAAAGGGTTGTTTTGAAGAAATGACTGATGAACAGCCAGAAAGTGTACACCCTGATCAGCCTGCGAGTTCTGAGTACACACTGCATGCAAAGGCTATTGTGGTCATAGCATGAACAGTATATCAAAGGACTAGATGGTCGAGCATTTGTACATTTTCTTTCCAGCAGTAAAGTATTTGTTAGAAAATTTGATTATTTTTTTTGCTCGCCACGACTAATTTAAGTTGTAGTTATTTGATTATTAGCAGTCTGATAATTTTTAGCTGTACTTGCTGCAGGTCTTTGCGAGGGTCTTTATAGCAATGAAAGCTCGGACGAGTTCAAAACCCAGCTTGATTGGAAAGTCAGAGTTTTCCTGAAATTGTCCGGAGTGAATATAGCTTGTCAATATGACCATATGGTGCTAAACATAATTGCTAGCATGACATACCACATCAACATTAATCCAACTATAATTCAACGTTGTTTTAGCGTTAGGTCTTCAACGTTGTTTCAACGTTTGGTTTTCAACGTTGTTTCAACATTAGAATTTCAACGTTGATTCAACGTCAGAATTTTAACGTCCATTCAACTTTCAAATCCAACTATAAATCAACGTTGATTCAACATTGGTACCTGACGTTGATTCAACGTTGAATCAACGATGTGTGCCCACTGGGTAGATGCAATTTTGCGGTTACAGAAGACTGAACGCAAGGGTTGGAAGCCGATTAGATTATGCTGAATATGAATATTTATTTAACCTTGATTTATTACCAGATGATTATGAGGTTGCTACAGTTCAAAGGATAAAGTGTCAAATGAATATGGAAAGTTTTTTTTTTTTTTTTGTCAATTAACAGGTTTGAGAAATATGAATGGTATCTAATTTAGTGACGTTGTTTAATATATTTTCAGTGAGCAAACCAAACATATTGTCCGACGACTGTGTGGTTTCATGTTCCACAGGTAAATCAATATATGTAGACCAGCTGAGTCACGAGTCGTTAGAATATGTTAAATTTAACTATAAATGGGACAGCAGCAAGGCAGAGTTATATTAAGACAAACTTGGAAATGATATTTCGATGAACAAATTAAATAATCTTACAGAACAGTTAGACAATGTTGTATGCAATAAAGACATTGATGAAAACTTAATATTTTCTGTCAAATTATTGATGATGTATGCGACCCATTATTTAAAAGGAGAGTAAGCAATACAAATAAAACAAACATTAATTGTGGAACAAAAACAAATAAACAGTCATGGTATGATGAGTCATGTAAAGAAAACAAAAACATGTTTATGAAAAAATAAATGTTTTCAGACTTAATAATAATGATGAAAATAGCCAAAATATGACACGAGCAAGGACAGAATACAAAAGTGTGATACGAAACAGGATGACACGAGCAAGGACAGAATACAAAAGTGTGATACGAAACAGGATGACACGAGCAAGGACAGAATACAAAAGTGTGATACGAAACAGGATGACACGAGCAAGGACAGAATACAAAAGTGTGATACGAAACAGGATGACACGAGCAAGGACAGAATACAAAAGTGTGACACGAAACAGGATGACACGAGCAATGACAGAATACAAAAGTGTGATACGAAACAGGATGACACGAGCAAGGACAGAATACAAAAGTGTGACACGAAACAGGATGACACGAGCAATGACGGAATATAAAAGTGTGACACGAAACAGGATGACATGAGCAATGACAGAATACACAAGTGTGAAACGAAACAGGATGACACGAGCAATGACAGAATCGAAAGGTGTGATACGAAACAGGATGACACGAGCAAGGCAGAATACAAAAGTGTGATACGAAACAGGATGACACGAGCAATGACAGAATACAAAAGTGTGACACGAAACAAGATGACACGAGCAATGACATAATACAAATTGTGTTACGAAACAGGATGACACGAGCAATGACAGAATACAAAAGTGTGATACGAAACAGGATGACACGAGCAAGGACAGAATACAAAAGTGTGACACGAAACAGGATGACACGAGCAATGACAGAATACAAAAGTGTGACACGAAACAGGATGACACGAGCAAGGACAGAATACAAAAGTGTGACACGAAACAGGATGACACGAGCAATGACAGAATACAAAAATGTGACACGAAACAGGATGACACGAGCAAGGACAGAATACAAAAGTGTGACACGAAACAGGATGACACGAGCAATGACAGAATACAAAAGTGTGATACGAAACAGGATGACACGAGCAGTAACAGAATACAAAAGTGTGATTTAATAATCATGATGAAAATAGCCAAAATATGACACGAGCAAAGAAAGAATACAAAAGTGAGATACGAAACAGGATGACACGAGCAATGACAGAATACACAAGTGTGACACGAAACAGGATGACACGAGCAAGGACAGAATACAAAAGTGTGATACGAAACAGGATGACACGAGCAAGGACAGAATACAAAAGTGTGATACGAAACAGGATGACACGAACAAGGACAGAATACAAAAGTGTGATACGAAACACGATGACACGAGCAAGGACAGAATACAAAAGTGTGATACGAAACAGGATGACACGAGCAAGGACAGAATACAAAAGTGTGACACGAAACAGGATGACACGAGCAATGACAGAATACAAAAGTGTGATACGAAACAGGATGACACGAGCAAGGACAGAATACAAAAGTGTGACACGAAACAGGATGACACGAGCAAGGACAGAATACAAAAGTGTGACACGAAACAGGATGACACGAGCAATGACAGAATACAAAAGTGTGATACGAAACAGGATGACACGAGCAAGGACAGAATACAAAAGTGTGACACGAAACAGGATGACACGAGCAATGACGGAATATAAAAGTGTGACACGAAACAGGATGACACGAGCAAGGACAGAATACAAAAGTGTGAAACGAAACAGGATGACACGAGCAATGACAGAATACAAAGGTGTGATACGAAACAGGATGACACGAGCAAGGCAGAATACAAAAGTGTGATACGAAACAGGATGACACGAGCAAGGACAGAATACAAAAGTGTGACACGAAACAGGATGACACGAGCAATGACGGAATATAAAAGTGTGACACGAAACAGGATGACATGAGCAATGACAGAATACACAAGTGTGAAACGAAACAGGATGACACGAGCAATGACAGAATACAAAGGTGTGATACGAAACAGGATGACACGAGCAAGGACAGAATACAAAAGTGTGATACGAAACAGGATGACACGAGCAATGACAGAATACAAAAGTGTGACACGAAACAAGATGACACGAGCAATGACATAATACAAAGTGTGTTACGAAACAGGATGACACGAGCAAAGACAGAATACAAAAGTGTGACACGAAACAGGATGACACGAGCAAGGACAGAATACAAAAGTGTGACACGAAACAGGATGACACGAGCAATGACAGAATACACAAGTGTGATACGAAACAGGATGACACGAGCAAGAACAGAATACAAAAGTGTGACACGAAACAGGATGACACGAGCAATGACAGAATACACAAGTGTGATACGAAACTGGATGACACGAGCAAGGACAAAATACAAAAGTGTGACACGAAACAGGATGACACGAGCAATGACAGAATACACAAGTGTGATACGAAACAGGATGACACGAGCAAGAACAGAATACAAAAGTGTGACACGAAACAGGATGACACGAGCAATGACAGAATACAAAAGTGTGATACGAAACAGGATGACACGAGCAGTAACAGAATACAAAAGTGTGATTTAATAATCATGATGAAAATAGCCAAAATATGACACGAGCACAGAAAGAATACAAAAGTGAGATACGAAACAGGATGACACGAGCAATGACAGAATACAAAAGTGTGACACGAAACAGGATGACACGAGCAAGGACAGAATACAAAAGTGTGATACGAAACAGGATGACACGAGCAAGGACAGAATACAAAAGTGTGATACGAAACAGGATGACACGAGCAAGGACAGAATACAAAAGTGTGACACGAAACAGGATGACACGAGCAATGACAGAATACAAAAGTGTGAAACGAAACAGGATGACACGAGCAAGGACAGAATACAAAAGTGTGACACGAAACAGGATGACACGAGCAATGACGGAATATAAAAGTGTGACACGAAACAGGATGACACGAGCAATGACGGAATATAAAAGTGTGACACGAAACAGGATGACACGAGCAATGACGGAATATAAAAGTGTGACACGAAACAGGATGACACGAGCAATGACAGAATCGAAAGGTGTGATACGAAACAGGATGACACGAGCAAGGCAGAATACAAAAGTGTGATACGAAACAGGATGACACGAGCAATGACAGAATACAAAAGTGTGACACGAAACAAGATGACACGAGCAATGACATAATACAAATTGTGTTACGAAACAGGATGACACGAGCAATGACAGAATACAAAAGTGTGATACGAAACAGGATGACACGAGCAAGGACAGAATACAAAAGTGTGACACGAAACAGGATGACACGAGCAATGACAGAATACAAAAGTGTGACACGAAACAGGATGACACGAGCAAGGACAGAATACAAAAGTGTGACACGAAACAGGATGACACGAGCAATGACAGAATACAAAAATGTGACACGAAACAGGATGACACGAGCAAGGACAGAATACAAAAGTGTGACACGAAACAGGATGACACGAGCAATGACAGAATACAAAAGTGTGATACGAAACAGGATGACACGAGCAGTAACAGAATACAAAAGTGTGATTTAATAATCATGATGAAAATAGCCAAAATATGACACGAGCAAAGAAAGAATACAAAAGTGAGATACGAAACAGGATGACACGAGCAATGACAGAATACACAAGTGTGACACGAAACAGGATGACACGAGCAAGGACAGAATACAAAAGTGTGATACGAAACAGGATGACACGAGCAAGGACAGAATACAAAAGTGTGATACGAAACAGGATGACACGAACAAGGACAGAATACAAAAGTGTGATACGAAACACGATGACATGAGCAAGGACAGAATACAAAAGTGTGATACGAAACAGGATGACACGAGCAAGGACAGAATACAAAAGTGTGACACGAAAAAGGATGACACGAGCAATGACAGAATACAAAAGTGTGATACGAAACAGGATGACACGAGCAAGGACAGAATACAAAAGTGTGACACGAAACAGGATGACACGAGCAATGACGGAATATAAAAGTGTGACACGAAACAGGATGACATGAGCAATGACAGAATACACAAGTGTGAAACGAAACAGGATGACACGAGCAATGACAGAATACAAAGGTGTGATACGAAACAGGATGACACGAGCAAGGCAGAATACAAAAGTGTGATACGAAACAGGATGACACGAGCAAGGACAGAATACAAAAGTGTGACACGAAACAGGATGACACGAGCAATGACGGAATATAAAAGTGTGACACGAAACAGGATGACACGAGCAATGACAGAATACACAAGTGTGAAACGAAACAGGATGACACGAGCAATGACAGAATACAAAGGTGTGATACGAAACAGGATGACACGAGCAAGGACAGAATACAAAAGTGTGATACGAAACAGGATGACACGAGCAATGACAGAATACAAAAGTGTGACACGAAACAAGATGACACGAGCAATGACATAATACAAAGTGTGTTACGAAACAGGATGACACGAGCAAAGACAGAATACAAAAGTGTGACACGAAACAGGATGACACGAGCAAGGACAGAATACAAAAGTGTTACACGAAACAGGATGACACGAGCAATGACAGAATACACAAGTGTGATACGAAACAGGATGACACGAGGAAGAACAGAATACAAAAGTGTGACACGAAACAGGATGACACGAGCAATGACAGAATACACAAGTGTGATACGAAACTGGATGACACGAGCAAGGACAGAATACAAAAGTGTGACACGAAACAGGATGACACGAGCAATGACAGAATACACAAGTGTGATACGAAACAGGATGACACGAGCAAGAACAGAATACAAAAGTGTGACACGAAACAGGATGACACGAGCAATGACAGAATACAAAAGTGTGATACGAAACAGGATGACACGAGCAGTAACAGAATACAAAAGTGTGATTTAATAATCATGATGAAAATAGCCAAAATATGACACGAGCACAGAAAGAATACAAAAGTGAGATACGAAACAGGATGACACGAGCAATGACAGAATACAAAAGTGTGACACGAAACAGGATGACACGAGCAAGGACAGAATACAAAAGTGTGATACGAAACAGGATGACACGAGCAAGGACAGAATACAAAAGTGTGATACGAAACAGTATGACACGAGCAAGGACAGAATACAAAATTGTGATACGAAACAGGATGACACGAGCAAGGACAGAATACAAACGTGTGACACGAAACAGGATGACACGAGCAATGACAGAATACAAAAGTGTGATACGAAACAGGTCGACACGAGCAATGACAGAATACAAAATTGTGATTTAATAATAATGATGAAAATAGCCAAAATATGACACGAGAAAGGACAGAATACAAAAGTATGACACGAAACAGGATGACACGAGCAATGACAGATTACAAAAGTGTGACACGAAACAGAATGACACGAGCAAGGACAGTATACAAAAGTGTGACACAAAACAGGATGACACGAGCAATGACAGAATACAAAAGTGTGATACGAAACAGGATGACACGAGCAATGACAGAATACAAAAGTGTGATACGAAACAGGATGACACGAGCAAGGACAGAATACAAAAGTGTGACACGAAACAGGATGACACGAGCAATGACAGAATACAAAAGTGTGACACGAAACAGGATGACACGAGCAAGAACAGAATACAAAAGTGTGACACGAAACAGGATGACACGAGCAATGACAGAATACAAAAGTGTGATACGAAACAGGATGACACGAGCAAGAACAGAATACAAAAGTGTGACACGAAACAGGATGACACGAGCAATGACAGAATACAAAAGTGTGACACGAAACAGGATGACACGAGCAAGGACAGAATACAAAAGTTTGATACGAAACAGGATGATACGAGCAAGGACAGAATACAAAAGTGTGATACGAAACAGGATGACGCGAGCAAGGACAGAATACACAAGTGTGACACGAAACAGGATGACACGAGCAAGGACAGAATACAAAAGAGTGTTACGAAACAGGAAATTAAATCATGATAAACATCAAACGAAACAATTAGAAGGCTTACGTTATAAAAATGCTAAAGAGAATTGAAAAATGCTCAAAGGTTTAACAGTGCATAAACAACCTACAACAATTAGTGCTTCAACATTTGCGGTATAGGCTATCAATGACTCTGAAACAGTATTTTTCAGCCTGACGAGGATATATTGCATTTTAATGAAAGATATATAAATGGCAGACAGCAAATTATGTTTGATGAATTAAATTGTGAAATAGATATATCAGACATAAGAAAAGCATGCAAAGAATTACGTTTTGCACGGACGGGTGGTCCAGACTGCGTTATAAATGAACTATTTCAGTATTATATAGAAAAACTTTCAGTTTATATTGGCAAACTAGTTAATGTCATATTTAATAAAGGATATTTTCCCCAAAATTGGACTGAAGGATATAGTACCACTGCACAAAAAAGGCGATACAAAATGAACCTGAAAATTAAAGAGGAATAACCTTATTGAGCACATTCGGAAAACTTTTCACAATTTAAGGTATGGTATAAACGTTAATTTACGGTCGAAAATAAAACCAAGGAAATTTGTATCATCCACTTCTGGCATTGGTGCATCCAGTGTTAGATGAGGGTGTTCATGATGTTTGCGTAGTTGACAAAAGTGCATACAATTACTTTTAGATTTAGAAAATTTAAAACCATTTTCATCAGACTAGGTCTGAAGTTTATTGAGATATTGTTAAAGTTGTCTCTCAGTAGTGTTTTTTTTCATAATAACATATAACAAAGTCGTTAACATATAGAGAGCAATCCACACCAGGATTGATGCATTTAGCTATACTGTTATTTTTAACTCTAGCAGAGTTTATGGGATGCCGAGTTGTCCGTCGTCCATCGTCCGTCCATCGTCCGTCGTTAACTTTTGTTTCGTTAAGACGATAGGGCCTTTATTTTTCAACTGATCTTTACCAAACTTGAACAGGTTGTTAATATACATGAAAGCAGTAATAAGTTCGAAAACCAGCCAGATCGGACTAATAACAGCGGAGTTATGGCCCTTGATTTAGTTAAAAATGCTATATTTTGCCTCGTTAAGACGATAGGGCCTTCATCTTTACTAACCTTTGCCACATTGTTAATATCATGGAAAGCTCGGACAAGTCTGAAAACCAGCCAGATCGGACTAGTAACAGCGGAGTTACGGTCCTTGATTTAGTTAAAAATGCTGTATTGCTATATTTTTTCTCGTTAAGACGATAGGGCCTTCCTTTTTCATCCTAACTTTACCAATCTTACCACATTGTTAATATTAATGAAAGCTCGGACAAGTTCGAAAACCAGCCAGATCGGACTATTAACAGCGGAGTTATGGCCCTTGATTTAGTTAAAAATGCTATAGTTTACCTCGTTAAGACGATAGGAGCATCATTGTTCATCCGATCTTTACTAAACTTTATCAGATTGTTAATATCAATGAAAGCTCGGACAAGTTTGAAAACCATCTTTATCGGACCAGTAACAGCAGAGTTATGGCCCTTGATTTAGTTCAAAATGCTATATTTTGCCTCGTTAATACGTTCATCCTATCTTTACCAAACTTTACCACATTGTTAATATCAATGAATGCTCGAAAAATTTCAAAGACCAGCCATATTGGACTGTATCAGCGGAGTTATGGCCCTGATTTAGTTAAAAATGCTATATTTGCCTCGTTAAGACGATGGGGCTTCATTGTTAATCCGATCTTTACTAAACTTTATCAGATTGTTAATGTTTATTGGTATAGAGGGCTGGATGTTGTATGTACAAAATCCCAGTCTCTAGCAAATTCTACAAATTCTTGGGACGAGTATTGACTTCCATTGTCGCTAATTATTTTTTCAGTTTTTCCATGGCGACCCATAAAACATTTTAATTTGTTTATGACCGTTGCCGAAGTTAAGTTTGTCAACGTGCCTACTTCGAAGTAATTACTGTGATAGTCAACAAGCACAATGTAGTCAGTTATTCCATGTAAATATATCAGAAGCAAGGATTGGCCATGCTCTGTCTGGTATTATACTAGGAATCATTGTCTCCTTAGGGTTTGAGTTTCATCAAGGCAAACAGTGCACTTGAGTACGATGTCCTTAATGCCATTTGAAATGTTAAGGGAAAACGTTGTGTCTCGGGCTCTCTGTAGACATTTGTCTATGCCCATATATCCGTTATGTATTTTTTCAAGCATGAGCTGTCTACATGACTTAGGTATCAGTAACCTTCCACCTTTAAGTAGTATTCCGTCAACTACAGTCAGTTCATCACGGTAATTTCAGAAGTCTTGGATTTCTTTGTGGCATGATTTGCATCTGATTGTCAGTCTCAGTCGCTTCTCTTATCATGTCCATTTTTTGGTCACTGACAGGAATATTAGTCATGACACCACGAACATACGCATCTAGGCTTTCGACTATTTGCGGAAATGTGTCGATTAATGACTTGCGCGAAAGCGTGTCGTCCAGGGGTATGTCTTATCCTGGTACATGGTGTATGTCGATGTCATACTTCTGGAGTTGAGGTAACATGCGTTGTAGTCGTGTGGTGCTACGTGCAGTGGTTTGTGTGTAATTGTTACCAGCGATTTATTCTCATTTTGTACTCGGATAGCTTTACCAAAAACATACTGGTGAATTAACCTCCGTCGGAATAAGCGATTTTGATGCATAGGCTAAGGGTTTATTGTCCTGTAAAGGACTACATAGACGCATCACATTGGAGTGTGACTTCCTTATTTGTATCAAAATATGCAAGTTCTGTTCTTGCGTAAGAACGTCCATGACTTTTTGAAATGCAAGTGTGTGTGTGTCTGATCACAGGCAGATTCTACACCTTTGTTGAGAAGATTGCGCATAGGGCTTGGCACCTCTACCAAATTCTGAGCATATATATCGTTTGTGTCATACATATACACTGTTATCATCTTACAACTGTGTTATACCATTACTGGCATGGACGCATACGGCGCACTTGTATAGTAATAATTGATTCATGTTTTTGATCTTAAAATTATTTTTCCGAAATTAATGTATTTGTTTTTATAACTTTATGTATGTATCCTAAAGAACGCGATTAGCATCCGAAAGCGCCCGATATTTGTTAGTTTAAGCATTGTTTGGTTGATAGTTTGTCTCACATTTATATATATATATATTATATGAAATCTCCCTTGAATGTACGGTTTTGTCGAAATGTGCTCACTTCCGGAAAACTCAAAAATGTTCACAAGTGCGTATCACTTTGGTTATAAATCGTCTTACAAATAAAAATCCATATCAATAACACACAGAAACAAACAACAACTACAAAGATGATTTAAAGGCCACATATGATATCACAAACATAAAAGGGTTGATAATAGGGCTTCCGCCTTGGAAAGGTCAGTGGCAAAACAGGCCATACTCATAACCTATTGTCATCCAAAAAAAACGGGACAGTGTAAATGAAGATTTGCCCGGCAAATCCAAAACGCCCACATAAACCATGGTACGATGATATTCTATGTATGTGTTTTAACTGAGTTTACTGGCAGCGATGTGTAAACGTCATGTTAGACCTTGGCGTCTACTGTGAATACTTTCCACAAACCAACGCATAGTTTTTGTGCTAATTCCCAAAATGTGCAGATGATTGCTAGATGGTCAATTGTTGGCGTTGTAAAAGAGCTCCATTGTCCTATAAAAGTAATTTAGGGACTCATCTGCGACAAGGACTATCACAACCTGACTTCTATACTTATATTTTGGTGGCGTTTGATGTTTGTTTGCGGTCTTTCCTTGTCGTGCCCTCAATGGTTTATTCTCTTGTTGCTCTAGCTTCTACCAAGTCATCGAGTACCTTCATTGTGGCTTTTTAGGCTTTTGTTTTTTTGTATTTATATATACACGAGCATCTTTGTGTTTTACTTATATTGCCTATTAATGCTTGCCTTGTTGATAAGGGAATAGTTCATGACGGTGATATTTCTTTCTTTATACTGTCCCGTTTAATTGGGATGACAGTAGGGTAAGTGTGAGAACCTGGTTTAAACCCCCAGCGGCTTTTTTTGCCACTGACCGTTCTAAGGCGGTAGCCCTATTGTCAAAGAAATATAAAAAGATCGGACAGGGAAAGTAGCATTCAAGGAGGACAGTCAACCACAAAACACAGAACCAAACACGCAAACAGATCAACAAGAATGCAAAAGTAATAATAAATGCAAACGACATCACAAACACAAAAAAGGTTCACTATAGGGCTACCGCCTTGGAACGGTCAGTGGCCAAGTAGGCCACTAGGGGTTTAAACCGGTTCTAGGGTGCACCAAACCTCACACTTACCCTACTGTCATCCCAATAAAACATGACAGTGTTAATAAAGAAATCCCCGCCATGATCTAATCTCTAACCAACAAGGCAGCATCAATAGGTAATACAAATAAAACACAAATATGCTCGTGTAAATATAATACAAAACAACAATAGCCTGGAAAGCCACAATGAAGGTACTCAATGACTTGGCAGAAGCCAGAGCAACAACATAATAAACCATTAAGGGCACGACTAGAAATATCATAGACAAACATCAAACGCCACCGTCCCAATGGGCTTTAGGTAGGCGTCATCATAGGGTCCAAAGCCTGTCCGGTCATCGTACAATTAAAAAGGAAAGCATAGTGGCGAACTGTAAAAGGGTCCACCACCAAGCATGCAGTACGTTGCAAAATGATAGGGTCATAATCTCTTTTGATAACTTTTTAACAAGTTTAACAATGATAGAATGGAAGTGATCATGACCAAGAATCTTTCGAAGTTTATAAATCACATCACCATAGAAGTCAGGTTGTGATAGTCACCCTCAAAGTGTGGTAGGGGAGCCATATTGATTCTGTGCTTTCTGTCTGTTTCTTTCTCTGTCTGTTTCTTTCTCTGTCTGTTTCTCTGCCTGTGTCACAAACGATGTTCGATCAATAACTAGAGAATCGTTGGACCTAGGGTCCTCAAACTTGGAAGGATGGTTGGTCATGACAAGTAGATGACCCCTCTTGATTTTGGGGTCACTAGGTCAAAGGTCAAGGTTGCGGTGACATTGACTATTAAAACGATGTCCGATGAATAAATAGAGAATAGTTGGACCTAGGGTCCTCAAACTTGGAAGGATGGTTGGTCATGACCAGTAGATGGCCCCTATTGATTTTTTTGGTTTAATATTTCTTAAAAAATATTTAATTTTTTTTTTTTTTTTTTTTTTTTTTTTTTAATTTTTGCAAAAAAAGTTTTAGGGTCGGCCCCTTAAACAAATAGGGACGGTCGGGTTACCTGAACCACACATATTTTTTTGTGTGGCCTTACTGATACAGATAGTAGATACAGTCACAGGGATATTGAATATCAAAACGACCTCAGATCAATAGAGGACGGTTGGACCTAGAGTCGTCAATTATGCCTGTTCCGGCTAGTGGGGGAGCCATACGTTGTTGTCCCATGGACAATAACAATTTCTAGTTCTTTTGTAATATTGTTCTTTGTTTCTGTGTGTGTTTGTGGTTGACTGTCGTCTTTGAATGGTACTTTTCCTGTTCGAATTTTTAATCCATATTTCTAATCCATGTGTCATTTCTACCCTGATTCTACGTATATTAATATTTTGTATATGCATTATGTGTTTTTATTATATACCTATCAATAATATATATATAGTACCTTCATTTTCTTATAATGGAATACAACAACCCGTATCACACTACAGGTTATCAGATTGCTACTAAAAATAGATTTTGAAATGTCAGATTGGAATGTTGGGGATTGCCCAGCTTGTAATACATTAAGAACAATGGATGTTTCATCATGAAATGTGAACTATCAGAATGTTTGTTTGTGCGTTTGTGAACATTGTGGGTTAATTAATTAATTTAAGATTATGTCAGTTGGTAAATTCACCAGAATTTGATGTTTAATGAACACAGGTGTAGTTGTTGCAATGTAATGTACATGTTTTCATGAGCGTGTAATGTACATGTTTTCATGTCTTTCCTGTTGGTGGGTTTCAGTAAATTTGACTTTATATACTTTTATTTTAATTTGTTGTTTTTGATACATGTATTCTATTTTAATGATATATAATCAAAGGATCATTACTATAGTAACTTGTTCTGAAGCTTGTATCACCTTGAGTAGGTAGATCACTCTCGAGGCTACGCCTCTCGTGCGATCCTGATCTGGCATTTACCTACTCAAGTGATACAAACTTCCGGAACAAGTTACTATAGTAATAATCCTATTATCTCATTATGATCTGCCAGATGTATATTAATTAATATTACGAGTAATATCATAACATGACAATTTAGTCTCCGACTGTCCTTGGAATTGTTGTTCGTACTTTTAGAGAATGGCAGGTGTTTTGAACAATAAAACAATTTGACTTGAAATATACTTATATACCGTATCAATATATTTACTGCCAATGTAACATGAAGTATAGCTATATACCTTATTAGTGTATTTACTTTATTATATTATTGAAATATGCAAATGTCATTAATAGTAGTAGTAGTCAAACGCTTGCTGCTTCTATCATGCTACTGATGTGATTGCTATTTTACAGATGTTCAATATGTGCCTTCATTTGTATAAACAAGTGTATTTGAAGGATAATAACATCGAACCATTGTCCCATGATTGTATGTAGAGATTAAAGATATTAGATACATCTCTATAATGCATTTTCATCAGAGACTGCAGGTCTAGTGCATTTTGTTCTTAGTCTGGTTCACTATGAAACTTCTGCAAAGTAATTTGGAGAATAGCAGCCCATTCTTTGAAATGTTGAGATTTATTAAATGGAAAAACTGGAGCTTCCGTTTTCCCTTTTTAGAATTTCAACATGGCTGTCAAATGTTCGTTGTATCTCGGCTTTAAAACCTCATACATTCGTTGTTTTAGTGACTATACCCACATTTTCAGGAATAATAAATACAATGGTACTATTTACAATAACCGTAACATAATTTGAAAACTAGTTTACTAGTACAAAGTACAATATCGGTTAGTGCAATGATATTATAATAAAGGGAAGTGACTAAAAGGGTATGAGAGTGGACCTTTGGAAACGGCCGAACACGACATATACGAAATATTGCAGTCTCGGTTTGATTGAGACTGTTCATGAACGGTAGTGAACTATGCTAGCTACCGCTCACGCCCTCTAGCCCCGGATTGAGCAGAACTCAATATTCATAAAATCAATAGTACAAAATTTAACCATCCCGATGATGGCATGCATATGGCGGTGGACATGGAGTATATTTCTTCCCCATGTCGTACGGCGTATGGTCCCAGTATGTAATAAAATTAAATTAAAAGAGTATATTTGTCCTTCATATTTGCTAAGCAACTTGCATCATTCTGCATTATTAACAGTCACTGTGAACTTCAGCGAAAGTTTACAACTTTAATATAAAACATTAATTTTGTTAACACCCTTAAAACAGTCGTTAATTCTTAGCTCTACTTGCCAGCAGAGCTTATGGGCTGACGAGTTGACCGTCGTCCGACGTTCGTCCGTTGTCCGTTAACTTTTGCCTGGTGAACACTCAAACACAAGGCAAAATTAATTAATCGGACATTTTCAAAACTTTGCCGGTGTCTTTATATCGATGAAAGCTCGGACAAGTTTGAAAACCAGTCAGATCGAATTAATTTCACCGGAGTTATGGCCCTTGTTTTGCTGAAAAATGCCATATTAAGCCTTGTGAACATTCTAGCATCTTCATTTATTATTTGATATTTACCATACTTACAGAGATTGTTAATATCAATCAAAGCTCGGATAAGTTCCAAAACAATCTAAATGGGGTCAGTTGGGTCAGTATCACCTTGTTTTTTTCCTGAAAAATACCATTTTCTCCCTTGTGAACAATCTAGCACCTTCATTTATTATTTGCTCTTTATCAAACTTGCACAAATGAAAGCTCGGACATGTTTGAAAACCAGCCAAATCGGATCTTTTTATGATTTTTTTTTTCGTTGGATCAGTTTTACATAGAGTTATAGGGGAAAATTTCAAAAATCGTCTTTTCTGAAATTACAAGAGATAAAGGTTTAATATTTTTTATTTATTATCAGCTTTTGGATCGTCGACCAAGCTTGTTCACATGGTGAACCTGGGATCGAATTTGGGCCCGACCAAGGGGTAGCCAGTAGAGCGATACAGGCCCTCTTTACATGGTACTACATGATTTACTCTTATTCTGTCAGTGCACAGACTAGCATCTGGGCACGTCGTTTTATGTACAGGAACAATTTATTTTGACATATTTCCCCTTTAAGAAATGCCTTGGTAATAAACGTGTGTTGGTTGGTTTAAACAGACCATCTTTGTCCTTGTATTGTCTGTTCTGCAGCTGATCCAGGAACGCTAGCTGACCACAGATAGTCTGCCACAATAGCAAGACCTGGATATGGACTTTGTTGATGCACTGCAATACCCGAATAAGGTTCGAATAAGGGTTAGAAGGTAAGTGTAAGGTTTGATGCACCCTATAACCGGTTTAAATCCCCCCCCCCCCCCCCCCCCCAGTGGCCTATTTTGCCACTGACCGTTCCAAGGCGGTAGCCCTATTGTCAACCCTTTTGTGTTTGTGATGTCGTTTCCATTTATTATTGCTTCTGCCTTCTTGTTTGTCTGTTTGCGTGTTTGTTTCTGTGTTTTGTGATTGACTGTCCCCCTTGAATGCTACTTTCCCTGTCCGATCTTTTTATATTTCTTAGAATACAACCACCGCAAATCCCGCTAGAGGAAGAGGGGTAGGACACCCCACGCCCCCCTCCACCTATTTCATGTTTATTTTGTCTTTTTTTATCATGCTCATTCAAGGTCTTCTTCATGACACCGTATGTGCAAATCTGGAAACGTGGCTGCATCGTATATGCAGCGCTACAATAGAATTTGCAGCAACTCTGCAGTTCTGCAGGTTAGACGGTTCTAAGCCCATTCTCCATATATTTATCTAGATGTAAATGGAGGATAAGCCTGGCATGTTCATCCATGTTTGGCGTCATATAACCTTTCTTGTGTTGATGCGCGGTCAAACCTCATTCAATTCAAGGAAGACACATTTGAACACCTGTCGTATAGCCAACATGTCAATTTAACAATGGATGCAACAGATGTTATGCTACTGCTGCAAATGAAGCTTGCGAATTCTAATTATCTGTATTAAAATAAATTAACTGATAAGGCATATGATTATATTTAATTGTCGAGAACACCTGTCACTTTCCAAAGTGTTCACACAAATAGCTTCGACAGACATAAAATGTGCAAGAAATGACGTAAAACAACGAACAAACCAACAAACCGACCGACCGACCCATCGACAGGCCAGTCCACCAGCCAACTGACCAATCAATTTAATGGATAATCAAAATCTTTAAAAAAACTTGGAAAATGTCATTTCCAAGTTATATAAAGAATCAAGAAAATATATGTAGACGTATTAAATTCAACAGATCATTAATACCAAAAGTGATATCAAATAATTTCCGTGTCGTCTCATAACATCCTTTTGTGACAGGACCTTAATTTATCTAATTTGCACATATACGAGGAATTTTCATGATATGTTTGTGTTTTTCAAGAAAAAGTACATAATTTCAAAACATTCTTTACATTTATTCAAAGTACTCTCCATTAGCTTGTATGCAAAGTTTTAAGCATTTGAGTCATATTTAAAACATTTTTTTATACTAGATTCTAGGCACACCCCTTAGCCACTGGTAAATCTATGAATGACCATAGTCCCCGAGGGACGAAAATATAACAAAATTGTTTAGAATGTTAACATCAACAAAAGGTAGAGCAAGTGTGAGAGCCAGCATCATCCGACTCAAACCCATCTTCCCCTTACACTCAATATATTTTTACTGAAATTATCTCCGTCATGGAATAAAGTGTGGACATATTGAAGACATAGCAATTTCAGATGTGATACAACAGAGTTACATGTATTACCATTGAAGTATTTAAAACTGATAAATGTAGATATAAAAATCGAACAGCAAAAGTATTATTCAAGGACGACAGTCAATCACAAACACACATAAATAAAGAACAACTTTAAAGATGAATCTCCAGCGGCCGTTTTTGCCACTGGCCCTTCCAAGATGGTAGCCCTATTGTCAACCCTTTTGTGTTTGTGATGTCTTATTTGTCCTTTATTCATCTTTTTTTTTCTGTGTGTGTTTGTGGTTGACTGTCGTCCTTGAATGCTGCTTTAGCTATTGATTTTTATGTCTATATTCATATATAAAACCCCATGTGTCCAAAAGATGCACTTCCCAAAACACATCTATGTCAAATAGAATTATTTTATGTTCCAAAGAATTATCAAACTATTCACAAATTTGAAACATCGTGTACATATAATTGTTGATGAGAAATTGACCTAAAGGGTATTTTCTTGGAGGGTCATTGTCACACCTAAGAAAGTGAACTTAACGCAAAACGTCAGGGTAAAAGTAGACATAAAAAATGAACAGAAAATGTAACATTCAAGAACCACAGTCAACAACAAACCCACAGAAACAAGCAACAGCAATAAAGATGAATATAAGGCAATATATGACATCACAAACATAAAGTGTTGAAAATAGGCCTTGGAACGGTCAGTGGCAAAAAAAAGGTTCTAGGGTGCACCAAACCTCACTCTTACCCTATTGTCATCCCAATACCCGCCATGTTATAATCATTAACAAACAAGGCAGCATTAAAAGGCAATTTAAGTAAAACATATAAATGACCATGTATATGTAATATAAAATACAAAAGCCTAGAAATCCACAAAGTAAGTACTCAGTGATTAGACAGAAGCCAGAGCAACAAGAGAACACACTATTAAGGGTACGACAAGACAAGATTTAAGACAAGCATCAGACGCTAGGTAGTCATCATAGGGTCCACAATCTGTTTTGTCATCACACAATCAAAGAGGAAAGCATAGTAACGAACTGTAAATGGGTCATCCACTAAACAAGCTGTACGTTGCAAAGTGTTAGGGTCATAACCTCTTTCGATAATCGTTTTAACAAGTTTAATAAAGATTGCATGACAGTTATTATGACCAAGGATTTTACGACGTTTGTCACATCACCATGAAAGTCAGGTTGTGGTAGTCCTTGTCCACCAGAAGTGTTCCTAAATTACTTTTATATTTTAAAAGTTGATAAGAGTTGGTTACGACAATACAAGTTTACAAAGGTCACAGTAGTCGAACGCTACTGTACTCCCAGCTGACGTTGTGTTTTGTGAATCGATGGATTCGATGTGAAGCGATGTCTGTGCGGTGTGACCTTGTTACCTTTTGGTATGTTTAGTTATTTTTTGACCTTTTTAACGAGGTTTCTTGTCCACTGGCATATTTGCATACTTTGATGATGCCTCTTGCGTAAGCACGTTGATTTAAATGGCGTATATAAGTCAAAAAATAAAATGAAAACACCGACAACAAGTGAAAATTGTGTCTTCCGGGTGAACGTTAGATTTATGATTATATTTTATAAAGAAATATAAAAAGATCGGACAGGGAAAGTATCATTCAAGGAGGACAGTCAACCACAAAACACAGAAACAAACACGCAAACAGACAAACAAGACGGCAAAAGTAACAATAAATGCATACGACATCACAAACACAAAAGGGTTGACAATAGGGCTACCGCCTTGGAACGGTCAATGGCAAAGTAGGCCATACACAAACAATAACATCTAAGAAAAAGGGATATTAGTAATAGGTACACGCAGTTTCTTGTTAATATAGCTATTTTTTGTTGTTGAAATGGATCGTACGATCCATGTTTACTATACTCATAGTTGCAGATTCGGTACAAAGTAGTTCCATTTGTTTGTACTCCTAGTTGGGGTTAAATCATGTTCAATATGAAGTCAATAACAGAGACAGTTGATATTTTTGTCATATTTGCGAATGTTTCTAACCCATCAATGTGGACTCCACTTAAGATACGTCAATCCAAATTAATTTCAATAACAATTTACCGATATAGATTGAAAAGTCAATGAATATCAGTGGTTACTTCTGTCTGTCTGTTTATGCTCCCATTGTTATGGGGTGAGATGTCGTGTAGAAGCAACTGTTAAGTCCGTCCGTATATACATGCATATCCTATACTGAGCAAAAATAGAAACGTCCCTCCCTGTTTGCGATTTCCAGAAATCCAAAAGGGTTACATTTATAAATCTTAATCAAACATAAAGTTTATTCATTTGTGGATCGATATCAATTCACTAAATCTGGCTAGCACGAGAACTTTCAGAGTAATATCCTGGCGAAGTCGGCAAAATATCAGACACTCGTTATGTAACGTTCACGAATATTATTGCATATATTCGTTTCTATTTTTGCTCAGTATATATTCGTTGAACAGGACCATTATTGATTTCGTATCATGAACATTGACTGTTTACAAAACAGTGTATTGTTATTTAAATGTCTCAACCAACCATGTATTGGTCAGTGTTAGGTTTATATTGTCAAAATGACCATTGTGAACATCTGGTTGGCAATTTATATATTAATGGTGATGTTACAAGTCAATGTTCGTGAATGTTTAGCAAAAGGAACTATAACAATTGAACAATGATGACTTTGAACGCAGTGGGGCATATATATAAACTACGAAATACAGAATAAAACATTATAAATACTTTTTTCTATTTCAAGCAGTTATGGATGAAATAAAATGCATTGCTACTGTTGTTCAAAGAGGTCACCACATGACTTTCCGGACATAACTGATTAAATTGCCTACCACAACACAGAAGAGCTGACAATTAAATGTTACTTCATCTGGAACAGATACACAATGTATTACCATATTTTTCCATCAGATATAAAAACAGAGATAACTAACCACTCCTAAACCTTCATCACAAACTGTGAACATTTCCAAAATTCCAGAATATTTCTTTCAACCGCTAAAAAAATCCAAAACTTTACCTCTACACCTAAGAAATGCGCGAAAAATATTTTTGACTTGCATCTTGAAGAAGAAGGGTGTGGTTTGGATAAAATCAGTGATTCCTTTGATGAAACGTCGCGTTTGGATGATACGCAAAGTGAAAATAGCAAGCCTGATGAAAATGTTTACCAATTTGATGACGATGTACAAATGCACGAGGAGCAAAAGCACATTTGTAACAATACAAGTATCACAAAGAATTTTTTTTTAGTTTATTCAAAGGATATTTAAATATTATGTATAAATGTATTGAACTCTATGTTATAATGTATGGCGGTAAGATTGGAGGGAAATATACCCAATATGCATGTGTGAAATTGAACAGTTAAGCGGTATGAAAGTGTCAGTGAATGTGTTTTATTATAGTTGTTATTCGTTAATATTCATCTGTGGCGATATTGAAAGTTATAAGTACATGTAATATCTGTGTTATATACAATAATAATTTGCATATGAATTCCATTATATTTAATGATACACGTGTAATTGTTTGAATAATACAACATGATATATTGTATACCGTTTCATGACATGTCACAGTCTGTTTTGAACTTTGTGAATGTAGGATGTGTAGTTATAAACGAAGTCAGTGCGTCTTTCTAATCTGCAGACATGAACAACGTTTCACAACTCATTGTTTGTGAAATGGAGAAGAGTCCCAAACCAACAAATCGTGTTGTTATGCATGCGTTACCAGCGGTAAGAAAAAAGATTAAAAAGATACTGATAAAGAAGACATGTATTTAAAATTCAATCTGCTACTAGCAGAATACCTGCTACCACTATACGTATTGCATGTTTTCTCTTTTTGGATGTGGTGGAGTGGTATTCGATGAAACATACTCACCAGATGAGATATTCTGGTGAAGTAAATTCTGGAACATTGGTCACAAACTGTTTAAGGACAAATTTCTGGTTGAAAAAACAAAGCTCAATTAGAAAAAGGCCGTACAAAGCTAGAAAAGAATTCTATCAGTTTTGCAGTTCCCACTTAATATTGCATAAAATACATGTATTTAGCTGAGCAATTGAAGGATATTAAACTGAATATTCGTATGGTTTAAGTGTTATTAATACTTTAGTTGTTAGTGGCTCCATTAAAGGCAGGTCGAGCGAGAAATGCAAAACATGTCTGGGTTGAACCTTTTGATTTTGAAATGATACAACACAATACTGGATGCCTGTACATATATCACACACATAATTAGGCTAATTCGCTCCTATCTATATATTATTATTATTATTTCTATTCCGTATTTACGTACCTTTTTGTCAGATCGCATATGACTTTTAAACACAACTACAATACAGTAGTTTACCAACTTGGGTGACAGTGATTTGTTTTAAAAATTGAAACTATGAGTATACCGTGGTTTGATAGAAACCTTTCCCTATCGTTATAATCTCACACATAACTGCTAATAAAAAAAGTATGAAAGGAGAAATTTGGATATCGTTGAATACGATAAATACAAAAAATATGTATTATAGCATATTATAAGCAAATACGTTGCTATGCGTTTCTTTTTCATTCCCGTACATGTATTTTCAAAAACAATAAAACAATCCACTCTGTGTACCACTTTGTTATATATTTAATTTGATTCAAGTTCTACATGTATCAGTTTCTACTAAACATATGTAAAAACAAATGGATTCTAGATAGTACGTTCTAAACAGAAATACTCCGGTTTCATGCACGGCGATGGCAGACAGTCGGACTGGTAGACAGTAATGTTTTATATGAAGAATGTCTGCCCTCTAAAATGTATTTATTTTAAGTACACACCTTTTTAAAGTAGTTTTTGATTTTGTTTTCTTTTGATTTGTCTTCGTTTGTTTCAAAGTCAACCCACGAATTGATGAGCGTCTGCGCGGGAATGAGATTGTCGACAGGATCGTACGACTGGAAGTACTTCGCATTCGAGACATCATTTGCATGACCGAAGACCTTCCCGATAATATTGTGTTCTTCCTGAGATATTGACCTGTCCTTGTTTGTATCGACGAGGCCATAATAAATCCGCTCTTGACATTGTACAGTCCTGTTATGGAATTCATTTTTATCCATCGTAAAAGCGTTATCATAGGCTACGATAAACTCTGATTTTTTAAATTCACCACCGGTTTTACCTCTCATAATACATTCATTCCACCAGTGGTCAATTAGTTCATAATTGTTTGAATGATACAACTCAGAGAACTTGCTCCTGAAATAATAAGAAAATTAAAATTAACGTTATACCCGAATCCGCAATGGAATAAACAGTAAATACGTTTCATTATTATAACCTCACACCTTTCCCCCACCACTAGTTTTTCAAGTAAAGTCGTAAATACATTATTGTATATATATACTGCTCTCTCAATGTATGTAGCGTAACTGATACAATCTATCGAGGTAAGCGAGTGTTCAATCGGTCATGGACAGCCACCAGCGCAGTTGGCTAGGTGGCCTAAGCATATAAGTTAACCCCACCCACCTCTACCTGAATTATTGTACAAGTAAACTTGTAATTACGTTATCGTGTGTTTCTGTGATTAAATAATAGTTAGTTGAAGTCTTGTCTATGATACATACGTGCAAACTATATCATGTACAATCAGTGTGTGTAAAGTAACTGATTCAAACTCTCGATGATATCCTAGTCATCGACACCAACCTGAGTAGTTGGATAAGTGGCCGCGAGTCTAAGTTGTATCTCGTTAGTTAGACAATTGGTTAGGTGTCCAATATGTCTAAATTGGCGCTCTGTAGCTAGACGGAGGTGTCGATTCTTAGTTTCCAAATTATGTTCAAAATTAAGTTAAGTTCGATGGAAAGCGGATAGTTCATAAATACGTATTTACGAACCACTAAAGACACATTAGCCTGGCCTACTACATTTCAATTGTCGCTCTAATATGATGACAGAAAAGCAAACCGATTTATATACACATAGACGTACGAATGATTATACTATCTCATATTATGGGTACTAACCAGTTTTGAATTCATCTATTCATATGGTATCCTATTTAGATGCATCTTGGAATATTATCCTTAATAATATGTATATCGAGAAATTGTTTTCGATATATAAGTGGATTTTCGGGATGACTCAAATTGCTGTACTATTGACATTTTAAATATTGAGTTCTGCTCAACTGGGGGCTAGATAACCGTAAACGGTAGCTAGCAGTTCTCACTACCGTTCATTAACAGTCTCAGTCAAACCGAAACTGCAATATTTGTTTTGTATTTATTGCGTTCGGCGATTTCAAAATCCCTTCTTACTCTTTTACCCAGATGTGTAGTCATGTCTTACATATTCTTGATATTGCAACTTATTATAAAATAATGATAGCTCTACGAACAACTATAAGCTTTCGTCCCTCGGGTTTTCTGGTCGTACCCACGATTGTTTTTCTCTTTGGCTGCAACTGCTGTGGTTGTTCAGTACAATTCTGGATACATTCTGAGATGTTTCTTATTTTGTATTTTATATAGCTTTACAACAACATCTCAGTGTTTCTTTTGTTATTTTCTCTGGATGTTGACTTTATTGTTAGAGAATTCCTTTTGATGGAATGTAGTTTACACTGCCTTGTCTATTTGGGCGCTGAAGACAGGGTAATAGCGAGGATTGTGTACACATTCAAGCTAACCTGTAGGCCTTATTGCCTACTGACCGTTCCAAGTCGGTAACCCTGCCTACACCACCCTTTCTGTTGTATTTTCTCTTTTTCATTTTATCATTAATTAAATATTGCTCCTTGTTTGTAATACAGTGCTGACCTACGATGCCATTGCGTTTGGACGCTGTGGTTTCTATAGGACCATATGTCTAATTTTTGCTCTATAATGAATACAAACTTGTTTTTATATTGAAAACAGAGTATGAAAGTGAGTATTTGGAAATCACCGAATAACATAAATATGACATACATTGTAGTCTCGGTTTGATTTAGACTGTTCACGAACGGTAGTGAAAATACTTGCTATCATTCACGCCTTCTTGCGACTAGGACTACTTTTCATGTTAAATGTGTTGTCATAGTGTAACACATGTAGTGTTTGACCGATCATCGCGGATCGAATATATTTTCCCAAAATACGTTTCAATCTCCAATTTATCCAGCCATATATCGAAAACTTTTCAAGTTAAACGCATGAGGGCCCTCCTGACTAAACAAATTCAGTCTTTTGCTTTTAAACCTGGGCATATAATTGCATAAATTATATTGATATTATTGTATTTTTTATTGTTTTAGTTATTTTATTGTCACATTGTACCTTCTATGTTTAAACATTTTGTATTTTGGTTGCTTTTGAATTAATACTAATATATAACTATTATATTTACTCTCTTCTTCATGGTATATTAAACATATATTTAACGGGTTCGATTCACGAATGAGGACCTCTATTCTCATAATGCACGTAAAATAACCATAGGCATATATTCGACAGTAATTTCACGATTTCTGGCGCTTTAAATAAAGTAAAAAAAAGTATGGTAAGAGTAAGTTAGGATGTTACAGACAACATACTGATGACACACATACCTATCTGTTTGTAGACATTACTGATAACAATCTCACTATACACATATACCTACCTTACATAGTCTAAATCTGCCGTGGACAGAACACCGTCGTGGTTCACGTCCACCATCTTGAAATAGATTTTCCACTTGAATATCAGAAACTTGTTCGCCCCAATTCTAAAATAATAAAGTTATTTAGATTGAAATTGACATAGCAATTGGTAATCAATGGACAGTTTACCAATTCTGAATTATCATTTGAAATATTGCCCTACATTTATTTTATATAACGAACAACATCCAGGCGGGTATCCAGGCATACGCCCGTACACCCAGGCGTACAGTTCGTCAGAAAAAATGAATAAGAAAAATGGTCCAAAAATTCAATAAAATCCGAAGTGGGGTAGGAAATTAGGGGTAGAATATTTCCAGCAGAATCGTTGCGCCCTTATTTTTCCGATCTTACTTTGTTATTAAAAATATAAATACATGTATACTATTTGAATTGACTTTACATATGCGCTTTCTTTCGCATGAATTATACATACATTTAATCTAAGCTAAAAATCCTGAAATCTAACGTACGATCGTCAAGAGCCCCGCTGTGACCAAGGGGCGGTTGACCCTTGGAATCCCATCGATGGTATAGTTCAAATTCACGCAGCTACTCCCCTGATACCCATCTGTGCCCGTCGGAGTATAATTCTTAGTAGAAAGTGCCAACTTTATTACCGACTGGAGATTTGACGTGGGCAAATAGTTTAAAGTTGTTCAGTTTTCCCCTTTAGTCAAATATGCTGCTGTGCTCATAAATATGCTTGCTTATCTGTATCCCATGCTTATTTCGATTTCTATCATGAATCATTTTAATATGCAGGTGTCATTAATAGCTCTGTCATCAATCTGTAATATATGGATACTATGTTTCGGTAAATGACAGGTGTTCCGTATAATTAAATATATTTATGTCCCTTATTAGTCATATATTATCATCAAATTAGTTGCGCTTTTCTATTTCACCTTGTACTTTGCCATATAGCAACTACAGCTAAGGTTTTGTTGTTGCTGTAAGGTCTGGTCTCGATCATGTTTAACGGCCGGTATTTTGGCATTACTTTGTGTGATATTATACGCAACTACGTGTTAGCGCGTTCAGCCATTTTTGTAGTTTCGACATGTTTTGGTATTTTAATGTTAATGCGAAATATATAAGCTCAATGCTTTCTTCATAGCTTATACCAAACATTTGAAACAATGAGTTCTTTCTTTTTTATTTATTTATTTATTATTTGATTTAAAAACTCCAATGACACGATATTACTTGCAAAATATCAGATTTCTGATCCTTATCGTTTCATAGGAAAGTCTTCGTTTATCACATTTCGTAAAACTATAGAATCTTAAGAAAGGGCTATATTAGTATATTTTGTGTTAAGTAGTATATGATATAATGCAAGAGTTCTGGGATTAATTATTTTATATATTCCGTTTTCGCGGGTACAAATATGCTCGACAGCCATAATAGGAGGCTTCATGTGACGGCTGAATTCTGTTTATATGATATATGCAGACATTTGAAAAGAAAACAGAGGTAAAGCGTATTATTTGAGAACGAAATAATGAAATGCAACACGCACACTAGAAACATTTTAAGAATTGTAGCGTCGGAGATTACGTTTTACATCATTCCCAATATATTCCTATGTAAATATCCCATCCTTAAGCCGAGGTCATCAATCGAAAATGTTGAAAAGGAGGACTCTAAGACAAACAAGAAGGCAAATGTTATAATAAAAGCAAACGACATCACAAAGACAAAGTGGTTGACAATAGGGCTACCGTCTTGGAACGGTCAGTGGCAAAGTAACAAGAGAATAAACCATTAAGGGCACGACAAGAAAGATCATAGATAAACAGCAAACGCCACCGTCCCAATGGGCTTTAGTTAGGCGTCATCATAGGTTCCACAGCCTGTCTGGTCATCGTACAATTAAAGAGGAAAGCATAGTGGCGAACTGTAAAAGGGTCAACCACCAAGCAGGCAGTACGTTGCAAAATGATAGGGTCATAACCTCTTTTGATAAACTTTTTAACAAGTTTAACAAAGATAGTATGAAAGTGATAATGACCAAGAAGTTTATAAATCGCATCACTATAGAAGTCAGGTAGTGATAGTCCTTGTCGCAGAAGAGTCCCTTAATTACTTTTATATTTGGAAAGAAGATCAGGGTTACGATAATAAATTTTTGCAAAAGTTTTACGAAGTTTATGGTAACGGTAACCCTGACTGAGTAGCTTTTTAGTTATACAAAGAGTACGAATATTAAAGTCCTCAACCCGAGTACAAGCTCTTGAAACACGAATAAGTTGAGACACATATACTCCATAAGAAGTTGCTCTGGGAAGTGGGGGTAATTAACAATGTCAAAATTAAAATCATCTCTCTTGTCATAGATTTTGCTAATTATTTCACCATTTTCAATCGAGAGATCTAAATCAAGAAAAGAAGCGTTATTATCAGATGTATTAGCTTTATTAAGCTGAAGTTCTTTAGGATAAATATTATCAACCATAGTTGGAAAGAAAGGGTAGTCAATGTTCAGTATGTCATTCAGATACCGAGAGGTGTCATTAAAAGCTTCAATGACATCTGCCTGGGTATCTGGTGAAAGACTCAACATGAAATCGCATTCATAGCAAAATAAAAACAAATCTGCGGCAAGTGGTGCACAGTTCGTACCCATAGGGATACCAACAATTTGTCTATAAACGGTGGTACCATACCTGACGAAAATATTATCTAACAGGAAGATGAGTGCTTCACAAACTTCACAGCAAGTCCACATAGTATAATTGTCTAAACTGCCGTTAGTAAAAACGCTTTAATATTATTACATGCCAAAAATGTAGTATTTTCTCTAGCGAATGTTTTTTGAATATAAGAAATTAGCTTGTCTTTAATAAGATGATGTGGTAAGGTTGTATATAGTGTAGAGAAGTCATAAGTGCTTATTGGTCAAACTTGACCTTTATTAAAAAGAACGTCTCCTGAAATTTTTATAGACCAAAATAAATTAATCCCAGAGTTTTCATAAGTTTTATCATAATATAGTTTAACGTGATCTTTAACGGCAGTAAGACAAGAAGTTAAAAGTTTGGAGATGTTTGTTGTGGTGCAGGCACTAGAATTACAAATAAAGCGAGCCTTATACGGATGTTTATGTAATTTAGGAATCCAGTTCATGGGTGGCAGTTTACTTTGCTTATCGTTTACACCAGCCTTGAAAGTAGTGCACCGAGTGATATGTGCGGAAACAACATCATCCTCAGTAGAATCAACTGGAGTATACGAATTGGTGCTGCCGAGTTCCAGAGATAAAACATTGACGTAATGTAGGCGTCAAACAATAATTACATTATTAGCTGCTTTATCTGCAGGAGCTAAAACAGATTTATTATGCAATTCCTGAATTCCCGATTTTAAATTACGAAAGGAAAACCTAGGTCTCGGAGGTGGTAAAGAGGGGTTAGCATTATAAAAGTTAATACGTGTATCTATAATTTTAAGAATTGACTTTTACCAAGTAGAAATCGAGTTTGGGTCCGCATGTTCTCTACGACGCCATGTTATACTAAATTATTCAATGGAGTGGGCGATCTGGGCACGACAGGCATTAAAATCAATTGTTGAAGGTAATCTATATTTAGGACCTTTCGGAAACAAATGTCAAATATACGTTTATCAACAATATCAAAATTACCAGTGATGACATGACCTGCTGGAGCATAGCACAAGTTTGATGTGTTGCATTCACATTCCTTTGGAGTATTATGTACTATATCAAGGTCAGAAACTATTTTGTTATAGTTGAAAATAATATTTCTAATAGGTTTTTTATACTTATAACAAATTACAGGACTTTCGGAACTTTTGAAATATTTTGGGATAGAATCAACTACATGAGTATCTCGAAAAATACTAGGCATGTCAATCAAATCAATACCTTTATTAATATATAGTAGTTTTACAAAATGCCTGACGTGATCAGACTCCTTGTCAGTATGGGTCTGAGAACATGTTGTATGTAGCTTTGAACTAACGAAGCAGTGTTATACAAGGGATCTTTACGAATGAAAAATGTGTCAGCTTCCTCGTCGATCAACTTTAGTGAAGAAATGGACAAAGAGGTAAGCCGTGAAAGCATATAGTGCTTTCCAGACTGTTTAGAAATAGTATGTAAATCAGCGACAGAAATAATTACACGCGATTTACGTTTGCTGTTACCATTACGCCAAAGACCATGAGACCCAGATTTACGCTTTCGAATAGAAAATATAGAAAAAACGTCAATATAAGGATCTTTAGAAATATTTTCTTCTTGATAAATATTGTCATTAAGGCCGAGTGGATAAGGTGTCTGTAAGTTTTGCAATATGTCTAGCTTTTATTTTGAAGCTTTTAGTAGCATCATTATCAAAAACTATATATTCAACCGGTTGAACAGTTACGTAATTAAAAGTATGACCTGACTGACGAAAGTGTTGTTGCAAGTATTTTTATTATCTTTTTAGGATTACTTGCATCGTATTTGTGTTCACGAAATCGAACTTTTAAGGATCGACCTGTTTGTCCAACATATTGTATACCGCAACGTGGTGCATTTCAAGTCAGAACATAAATGACGTGAGTAGTACGTCAATCAACATTTGAAGCTAGACATACATTAAACAATCTACCATTAACAGCTGATTTAACTGCACCTCTTATTAATAGAGGGAAACACCCTGCGTCTTGAATGAACTAAATGATTTCTGAAAGGAGACTGTATATGGTATTTCCTCAAAACAGGTGATCCTAGAGGAGTTACGGAAACTTTTGAGCCATTATAAAAAAATCCTAGTAATTTTATTAGAAGGAACATGAAACGAGGTTCCCAAATGAAGATTTAAAGGTGTAAGGCGTACATATGGTTTAGTTCTATGAAATGAAGAGTTATTTTGTGGAATTTGTATTGATGACGCAGAGTGTAACCGAAGAGGTGAAAGATTTATTTTTAAAGTTTTAACTAAAAGACTCATAATTGTTTTTATGGAGAGTAATACCATTCTGTGAAAAGCGAAATAAGGGCCAATTAGTATTTGTTAGAGATACGAAATGGAATCGTATCCAAGATCCATAGGAAATAATATTAGTAAACTTACGGACTGTTAAAAGAGGTCCAAATTTCACGTCAGTGTCTAATACAAGATAAGGAGGAAAGTTAAGGAAAACCAAAATAAAATGGGCCAAAATCGATGAACACAAAACCTTCAACGCGGTATGTGAAACACATGTGTTAAGGAAACACTGGATCAATGAATGTCATACAATCCCTGTAGGATGTAAAAATAACAATATTGATTGGATGTACGGGGAGAGTTTTTACGGTCGCCACACGGCACAAATAACACTATTGTGAAGTACGAAGAAATATAAAAAGATCGGACAGGGAAAGTAGCATTCAAGGAGGACAGTCTGCCACAAAACACAAAAACAAACATGCAAACAGACAAACAAGAAGGCAAAAGTAATAATAAAAGCAAACGACATCACACACACAAAAGGGTAGGGATACCGCCTTGGAACGGTCAGTGACAAAATAGGCCACTGGGGGATTAAACCGGTTCTAGCATGCACCAAACCTCACACTAACCCTACTGTCATCTCATTAAAATAATACCCTACTGTCATCTCATTAAAACAGGACAGAGTAAATAAAGAAATCCCCGCCATGATCTAATCTCTAACCAACAAGGCAGCATCAATAGGCAATATAAGTAAAACACAAACATGCTCGTGTAAATATAATACAAAAAAATCAATAGCCTAGAAAGCAACAATGACGGTACAATGACGGTACTCAGTGACTTGGTAGAAGCCAGAGCAACAAGAGAATAAATCATTAAGGGCACGACAAGAAAGATCATAGACAAACATCAAACGCCACCGTCCCAATGGGTTTTAGGTAGGCGTCATCATAGGTTCCACAGCCTGTCCGGTCATCGTACAATTAAAGAGGAAAGCATAGTGGCGAACTGTAAAAGGGTCCACCACCAGGCATGCAGTACGTTGCAAGATGAAAGGGTCATAACCTCTTTTGATAAACTTTTTAACAAGTTTAACAAAGATAGTATGAAAGTGATCATGACCAAGAATCTTACGAAGTTCATAAATCACATCACCATAGAAGTCAGGTTGTGATAGTCCTTGTCGCAGAAGAGTCCTTAAATTACTTTTATATTTGGAAAGAAGATCAGGGTTACGATAATAAAAAATTGGCAAAGGTTTTACGAAGTTTATGGTAGCCAGTGTTACATGCAACATATTTGATATCGAAGAACGTAGTTTTAGAGACGATGATCGTTTAAGGTTCCTATTTACCACTTTTTTATATTTTATCTGGAGTGGAGCCATTTGTTACAACCGAGTCATCATTTGAACAAACTTGGTTAACAACCATAACACAACGCCGAATATCAGAGTTATTGACCTTGTAGCTAATGTTACTTCGACCCCGGCCGTCATGGATGAATAATTATATTAAAACATACCATCAACGTGT